>CAJUYG010000527.1:16857-82156 GCA_910591675.1 Galerucella calmariensis | reverse complement strand
TTGGCTGGATACGATCCCGATGATTTTATTTACTAAATTTAAGGTTAGCTATATGTCAAAATAGCAAATGAAATATACGACATACCCAAAACCCAGATATACGTTACAAACGTTGACTCACACCAAGAAAGGGTATTATATGAACTATAGTTCATCAATTGTATTGTATATAATAAAAAATATATCTATTTCGGTATGTTCATGAAATGTTTAATTCTGTTGAATACTTGCTTTTGCTAATTTAATAATTGTTTTATTGTTAATAATGGAAAAATGTCTATCTATCGTTACATCGATAAAGATATATTTTTAAATGCACACTCCTAGAGAAAGAATAATAGTGAGTGATGGTGTTTCTCTACCTTCCTTCCCTTTTTCCAACTTACGTGTCACTGTAAAATAACACAAAAATGGGAAATAACATGATTAATTATGACCATTCGGAATTGGAAGCTTACGATAATGTCAATTCGCATTTTTCTGTAAATTGTATGTACAAAAACGTACATAAAGTTTGGGAAAGTGCATAGTTGACGGTGACCATTAGAAATTACCGATTATGTTTTTCTCTCAACTCTGTGTTCAATACTGACATCGCCAATGTCACCAGGGGGTCTTTTCACTAACAGTGAGAGCTCCTACGAGAGTACACATTTATAAAGTGCGCATGCGAGCTCTCTCGGAATTGCAAATTATGATATAGCCCGCATGTGCACTTTGTAAGTGTGTACTCTCGTAGGAGCTCTCATTGTTAGTGAATAGACCCCCTGTGGGTGAATGTGTGCGTTTGCGTACAAGACCAAATTTCAACGATATGACTGGGTGGCGACCAGTAGACTCCGTTTCACCTAAGAAGAGCCCACTAAAGTCTAGCTAGAAGTTGCAGTCGTATGCGCGAAGGAGCTGCACATAATATCTGAACATCAATATCGGTCGAAGCCTAAGGCCTTTACCGATATTGATGTTCAGATATTGTTATTTGCAGCTTCTTCTCGCATACGACTGCAACTTCTAGACTTTAGTGGGTTTTTCTCATGTGAAACGGAGTCCAGAAATTTTATTGAAAATTTCAAACATTTTGTGAAAGGGAGTCTACCCAACTAATTGAAAATTTATACATTTGGATGTTTAATTTTTATCCATAACATTTTTTGTCATATTGTCGATGACCGTATATTAATTACACTTGAAACCACTCAACTATATTTCTATTCTACAAGTTTCGAAAGTTATGTATTTTTCTAATGGTAAATATTAATTATTTGGAAAAAATATTGCGTTTTATTTTCGTAAAAATTTTTACGATGGGGTTGACTTATGATTTTTATCAACCATAGGCGTACTTGAAATTTTTTCAAAGGGGTAAATTTTTCATTTAAAAGTCATTGGCGCACTCGAAAAAATTTCAAAGGGGTGATTTCTTATCACTAGTTCGACGGTTCTCCGCTAGATGGCGCTGGTTGTTTTCAGTAATGCGAGAATTCGCCGATAGGGGGCGCTATTAGTTTAATTTGATCAGCGCCATCTGGTGGCAAACCCTCCAAGTAGTGATAAGCGGCAGCGCCATCTAGCGGCAAACCGCCGAACTATTTTCTAGTATTTCTATTGGCCGATAGATGGCGCTAATTCTTATCACTGCTTGGAGGGTTTGCCACCAGATGGCGCTGATCAAATTAAACTAATAGCGCCCCCTACCGGCGAATTCTCGCATTACTGAAAACAACTAGCGCCCTCTAGCGGAGAACCGTCGAACTATTTTCTGAAATTTTTTTTGCCGATAGATGGCGCTAATTTTTATCACTAGTTCGAGGGTTTGTCGATAGATGGCGCTAATTCTTATCACTACTTGGAGGGTTTGCCACCAGATGGCGCTGATCAAATTAAACTAATAGCGCCCCCTACCGGCGAATTCTCGCATTACTGAAAACAACTAGCGCCATCTAGCGGAGAACCGTCGAACTATTTTCTGAATTTTTTTCCGATAGATGGCGCTAATTTTTATCACTAGTTCGAGGGTTTGCCGCTAGATGGCGCTGATGCTTATCACTACTTGGAGGGTTTGCCACCAGATGACTCTGATCAAATTAAACTAATAGCGCCCCCTATCGGCGAATTCTCGCATTACTGAAAACAACTAGCGCCATCTAGCGGAGAACCACCGAGCTATTTTCTGAAATTTTTTTTATAGGAATCTCGGTGATTTATGTTAAAATGGCGCCCCCTGGTTGAATTCCATCGAAATAGTGAATTTTTTAGTAAACTTAGTACCCCTAGCACAAAATGGTAAAGGGTATAGGTAAATTTGGAAGAACACACGCACATCAGAAATTATTTTATTCATAATACAGATATTATTTCAAACACTGTACAAAAATGTCTAATTAAACTGTAGTATAAATCATACCTTTACGTACTACTATCACGTAATAGTTATTTAACCAACGAATGTATTAATGAGGGTCATTAACAATCGATATATGTCAATATTTTAATGTTCGAGATTGTTAATTGACCTTTTAATACTCGTGTTAGTTACAAAGCTTTTCCGTCGACTGTATAAGTTCTATTCGTTTTTCTCAATATTTAAAAACTAAACATATTTATTTGTTTCATAGGTAAGTACTGTCAAAAATAATGACATTAAAATGTATGTTTGGTTGCCTACACCACAGGTAACTGACAATATAAATATATAATGTATAACATGTGCGTTGGGTTGCCTATAGAAAAATCGTTGATTAATGTACATCGTGCATTAATAGGGGTCATTAATGTATGATTTCGTCTAATTTTGAGAACGTTAATATCATATATTATGTTAATACACGGTCGACGGAAAATGAAATACAGTATGAAATAAAATGTTGTACGTCACACGTCCGGTAAACTTTTACAGTACTCGTTTTTCGAACATCTCACTCGTACTGTGTACTGTAAAAGTGTACTTACCGGACTAGTAAGGTAAATATCTATTACATGATGTATAAAGTATTACCAGTTACTGATTTATACGGAAATGTCAAAGGTAATAGTATAATACTATTATAACCCCTATAACGTCTTAGAAAACCAAAGAAAAAATACCGTTCACCAAGGAGTGGGGTTGGTATATCTGCAAGATATACCAACCATTTTAGTTTGCAATTCGAAAGGACATATAGACCGGTTTCGGCGTATTTGCGCCCCATCATCAGTCCAGAAGCTCTGAGATGCAAATTAAAGTTTCAATGTTATCAAACAGTGGCAACCTACCAATATTATCATGCCGAATCAAAGGAAAAATTGTGAAGGGTGGCGAGCTTTTGCAAATAAACTATCTGTATCTGTAAGAATTTAAAGGGTGGGTGACCCCCACAGCACTTAGGCCACAATTGGCCCATTGTGCATCCTTCCGAGGTTCAGACTTCCTTCTGGCTCGTCATCCAGCCTACTTGCTTGAAGTAGGCGATAACGTCGCCGGAAGTAAGCTCCCTCATGCTGGCTTGTGTTAGCCTGTACTCGCCGAATACGGAAAACCTAAATTGAGAGATTGTCGGACATTCACAAAGAATGTGTTCGACAGTCTCATCTTCCTGTTCACATCCTCTACAGAGTGAAGTGTCGAGACAGACCCAGTCTGTAGAGGTGTTTTCGTAGGTGGCAGTGACCGGTCAGAATACCCGTGGCTGTCCGAAGGTTCTGTCTGTTCCTAGTCACGTATTTTTGGCTACTTTGATGTCCGGATACTGCAGCAGTTCCTTGGCAAGCATGCAACCTTCTGTATCGTCCCATCTACCCTTAAACTTATCAAGGGAGTGTTCCTTTATCAGGTCAATCATAGCCGACGTCGACAGACCAATGAAAGTGCCAGGTCTCAAGAGTTTTTGGGAGGCTGCTTTCCTGGCTAGTGAGTCGGCAATGTGGTTACCTTTCGATTTACTGTGCCCCTTGATCCAGCCTAGAGTGACTTCCTTGTTGCTACAGGCTTCGATCAGGGACAGGTGACACTCCAGTACTAGGCCTGATGCCTGATACGGCCTGATACGTGGTCTGTTCAGGGCTAGTAGTGCTTGTCTACTATCCGTAAGGATGTGAATTTTATTATCTGTGTTTCTTTTGGTAATCTCTTCTGCGGCGATGTAGATAGCAGTGAGCTCTGTTTGAGCAACGCTGACATTACAGCCCATCGTCCATTTGATGTTTAGATTCAGAGATCTGGAGTAAATTCCACATCCTGAGCCCATATTGGTTTTAAAGCCATGCAAATAAACTAAATAATTGTGAAAAAAAGATTTGGCATTTCAAAATAACAAACAGAAAATTTAACAGTATCTCAGAGCAGAATAACACATGAAACAAAACATTAGGCTGCGGTCAGAGTAGCATCGGGATCGGGATCGGCAGATACTGCAGAATAAGGTCTTTCGCCTTTTGCGGTAGCAGTTTTTGGGTCACAGAAATATATAAATTATGTCTCTTAGCTACATCTTCATAATAAAAAACAATTTTGTTATTTGGCTGACTTCGATTGTGTAAAAATTCTGCTGATACAGAAGCTACTCTGACGGCAGCCTAAATGTATGAACGAACTGGACCGTATTCTTGACTAAGGGAGTAGAGCTTCCCCAAAAAACAAATAGTTTTGTTTTGTCGAAATATCTTTCCTCCGGGACCTCTTGTTCAAGAATACGGCACTAGAACAGATGAAATGAAAATACAAAGAATACTGAACAAAGGTTGTTGGGATGGTTTGAAAAATTTTTATGATAGCATCACATATTTTGGAAAAAGAATAATAGCCACTTTATATTATCCGAAACCTTTGAAATTTGATGCAACTATTTAAAAACGTTCGAAATATAAAAAGGTCTTCAGAATCAAATTCATATTTATTAACCGATTTTTGAAAAAAAAAAAGGTTTCTACTTGAAGTATATTTCAACTACTCTTGCTTTGGACATATTCCATGTTTTAACGAAGGATTCTATTCAAGCTCCATTCCCAATTTTCTGCTTTTTAGTTAAATGTGTTTATTGAAGTTGATATATTTTACTATTTCGAGAGTTGGGTGAACCTAGTACATACTTGTTTTTTTTGGTGTACCTATCTTCGAAGTCCAAGGTTCACAGCTATATTGAATCTAATGCAAACATAATCATGAGAATAGGTTCGTTCATACACAAAAAAGATAAGCTCAAACATATATAAACCTTGAACCAAGAACCTTCTTTTCTTTGTTGTCGGTTAATAAAAATGAAACAGAAAGTTATTTATGATAATGGCAGTTTTACTGTCATGTGTACATTTAAACTGGGCTATATTAGCGATAGTTCATCAATAATTGTCGTCTCCACTTCTTCAATCCAATGGATTATTCCTAATGACATTCATCTGGGGGTCTATTCAAAACAGTGACATTTTTTGTCGCATGCGTGATTTTACTTCTTTATTTACATCCTTGATTGACAAAAGTATAATCTCGCATGCGACAAAAAATGTCACTGTTTGAGAATAGACCCCCTGGTATCCTAAAAAAATATCACGATGAGTAAAATCTAGCAACAACAAAATGATGTTACATATTTAAATACATCAAAACAATCAGTCAGCATTTCTCATCAGCAAAACCATGTCTTCTGTTTGATAAAACCCTACTTTCAAACATTTTTTGCCACGTAAAGAAACCACTAGTATATGTACACAGGATTGGAAAATGAATATAATCAGCAATTTCCAATTACTAATGGTCACCGTCCTTTTCAAACCCTATGTAGTAACTAATTATGTTATGTTCCATTTTTGTGTAATTTTGGAATGAAACTTCAAGGAGAAATTATTGTGCATGTAGATTTGGGGAACATTCAACTGACAGAATATGAATAATTGTGTATACCTTCAGTAGAACTTTATTAAAACAAGGATTACACTTTAAAAAATGTGTTGTTTTCATCTAGTACCTCTAAGTTTATTTGAGCTACATGAATCTATGAATAAGACATACCTGGGACTATGACTGAATCAGAAATAGTTAAGCCCGGAGGAGCTTCAATTGCTGCATATATACTCTACTCTACAATACCCTACTTGTCCAATTAAAATGGTAGGTTAGTTATTGAAACAACTGTATCGACGATCACTTGTAGACAATCATAAATCTAAAATAGAAGTAAACATTTACAATTAAAACAAAGAAATGATGTTTCAAGGGAAAATAGCCAATTGGCTTTTTTACAGGGAATAATTTCACCTCATTTATTCTTTCAATGCTATCTATCATAACATCAAAATGATTGAAAGGTGTGAATGATTATTTACTGATTTAGTTATATTATATATTGTAGTTTTTATTCGCGAAAATTTGTCCGATAGTGGGCGCTGCAGTATATGTCAAAGCTGTCAGTGGAATGGGGAAAACAATGCTAACCCCCTCTTGTTTCAATACACGTACTGTAAAGGCGATTTGGTATGTTTTCCCTATTCCAATTTTGCTCGTTTTCGCGAATAGAAGAATAAACAGCTATTAAATTAATATATTAACATGTATTTCAACCTACCGGCTTTGGATTAAAGTGTAATTCCGGAACTATAATATTAATGTTACCAAAAGTTTCATTCACGGAGAAATTACATTACCGACTCAAAATCCACTGACATATGTAAAATTCTCCCCTGAATCGATTGGCGGAGACTAGAACGTTCTATCTATCCAATTAGCCGAGTTATGAGCATCTTTTGTTTTGAAAAATGAATTTTCGAAAAATTCACGACTCTATTTAAAGGCGAAAAAATCATTTTATACAAAAACGGACTGTGTCAGTCAATTTCTCGTCTCAAAAAGTCCCCACTAGACAAATTTTGAGCATTTTCACGTCAAAAACATTTTTTCTGTCAAAAATTTAGAAGCAAGGGTAGGGTAGGTATGGAAATATTTAGCGATTTTGGTCCTTATAGCTCGGAATTATCGACCCAAAATCCATTGACTAATGAAAAATTTTCCCCTGAATTCATGGACGAAGACTAGAACGTTCTATCTATCTAATTATCTCAGTCTTCTTTCGTTTATTTGTAGGAATTTTGAGTAGCTCTAATGGTTATGTACTCAGCTCACATTTTTTGCCCTTAGGCTCACTGTTTCCTCATGCAACATTATCCAGTGACCAGTTCGGTAACTGTCCTCTTACTCAGTTTCAGTAACCTGATTGAGAGTTTCTTATGTTCAGTAACCTCTTTGTATTTGTCTAGCAAGTTTTGGAATCTCCCAATTATGCAATCCTTTGTAATCCCCTCATGTACTGACAATCATACCTACTAGAGATCCTGTCTCTTGCCAGCATTAAGAAATTCCTTGCAGTTTCTTACCATTCTGTAGTTGTAGTTTGGATTGCTGATAGTTGCTCCAAGCTGGATGTCAGCGAATATTTTCATCAATAGCTATGGTGCAAAAGTTTTTGCTTGAAATAAAGACGTACATTGTCTAAGGCTTCTAGTGATCCTTATTCTGCTTAACAGTCTTTTCACTAAGCCTATTTTGAAGAAATCTAATCTCAGAATTGGGCTTTCCATTCCTAAGAGTTCAATGCTCAGCCCTATTTTGTAAGTATACATAGCTAAACAGTATTAAATTCTTTTTAGGGGGTGTTTTCGAGATTATCTCGAGAACATAACATATTTTAAATTTTGAAACCATCAGGACTTTTTATAAAAAGTAACTTTCTCTAAAATTAATAATAAAAAAGTTTGCCACATGGTTCCAATGAGGACATATTGAATATGATTTCAATTTTCTTCGGACGACCCTCATAATTTACAAGGTAGTATTTCGCGTAAAAGCATTTAGTTATTAAAAATTGATATTAAAAACTGGGATAGAGAAACATCCTGTTTTTTACCGTCCACTCGTATACGCGTCGACATATTATTAAAATTCCTCGAAATCACATAATGTAGAATTTTTAACTTTCCACTGTCTCACCTTGAAAGCTCCCAGTTATTTATGTCTCGAGATAATGAAATTTTACCAAGCGACTAACTCTCCAGGCTTCCACTGATTCATCATGTCCTGTCGGGTCAAACGTTTCAAGCTTTAAATTTGATTTTTCATTTACTCGCTTCTTCGTTTTAATAAGATGTTTGGGCGGTGATTTTATCTTAAATCCGGTAGTACACCGACATTAACCAATCAATTTGAGATTTCGTTATGGAGTCATCAAACGTCGCCGACCAATAATCTCATAAAACCAATAAAAAAATTTTATATTTTTCCATAAAATGTACCAAATTTGATACCGTGAAATGTAAAATCAACGAGAGAAAGCGAAAACTTGAAAAATTAATATTTTTATATAAAAAACAGCGTTTTAGACCTCACACGCCCATAGTTTCTGCTAGTCCTCTATCCCTATCTGTTTCAAGTCTTCTTTAACAGCATCCATCCATTTTTTCCTAGATCGTTTCCTTTTTTCTCACCTCCAAAAAGAACCTTCTTCACACACCTTTCGTCATCCATCCTACCCATATAGACAAAACATAGAGCTTGAATTTTACTTTACTTCTTTCGTCGCTTTTCTTCTCCACTGTTCCACATCTTCAATACCTCAGTAAATGTTTCTTAGAATCCCTCTTTCTTCTTTCTCTTTCCTACCTCTCCAGTTTACTTTATTTTTATTTTATATGCAAGCTTCTAACTTCCGTTTAACAAATTAAGTTATTTGATTGTTTTATATGGATCTTTGTTGTCCTTGTTAAGAATCTTTATTTTATCATATTTTATTAACAAACTAACACAATTTTGATATTTGACATGTAAAACATAAAAGAAGCCCTTCATAAAATAGTATATTAAAGTATAAGTGAATATTAAGGTCTTTAAAACACGTGCGATTTTTCGAGCTCGAAATAGAGCAAGTGTTTTAAAGACCAGTTATTCACGAATACTTTACGCTATTTTTTTATTGTTGCACTTTGAAATTATAAATACTGGTCTATAACTACTACAATAACAAGAAATAGAAATCATAGATGGAAATAAGAACTTAATGTCAAATGGTTGAATTCGTGATGTATATGATGTATACCTTGCGTTGTCATGGAAATGAGAAAAACATAAACTAATTTTGATGGAAGTTCAACCTTATTGAGTTCTGTGAATGTCAATAGTATTAATTTAAATACCATTTCCTAAGATTTGAAAAATCGAAATATTAATATTTCAAGCGATACCAACGGCATTTTCCATTATAATTTATAAATTTGACATTGTTAAATATTGTTCGAATAAAAGTTTCGACGTTACAAACTACTCCTGTCAGATCAATGATGAAAAAATTGTCATTTAGACATGATTTAGACCATAGATTTGGACTTCGTTTCTCGAATTGTTGATGTTGAGACGGTAACTTTAAAACACGCGCGTGTTTTAAAGGTCGATTTAAACACGCTGAGGCGTGCTTTAAATAGGTAAAATGGTTCACCAATAAAAAACAAATATTCAGCATCACAAGTTTAAGTTGAATATTTGTTCAAACATATGTAGATTTAAATTGTTTTATTTCATATTGTCAGTATGGATCTTCATCTATTAAATTTTTGGTTTATCACTGAGGACTGTATTTCCAGCTTCTTAGATTAAGGAATAATCAAAAACCAACTAAAAAACACCGGTTATTCCTTACTATAGAATAACCGATCGTAAAATCCAAATAAGATTTCTCTTATAAAAAAGGGGTTTATTGCGCTGTAAAGGGTTGTAAAAAGAAGAAAGTTAAAAGGTATTTTCCGTAGCTTTCTCTTGGTTCCAGTTGAAGTAATAGAATATTTATTTTTAGTTGGTGTTTGAAAATTCGATGTGAACGAGCAATAATTATAAATTTTGTACGGCAAATATTAACAAGTGATTGTAATCATTTTGAGATTATTAAATATTTTTTTAGTGGTTTGAGTTTTTATTAAAAAAAGTGCAGTGTAGTATCTTTGTGAATCAATGGATGCAGTGTCTAATCTTATTTACTACCAATTATTCCAAGAGGAAATAAAAATAAAAGGTAGGTTATTAAGAAAATATTTAGTATCAATATTAAAATGACAAATCATGAGAAAACCTCTTCAAAAAACAATAATCTCCCTCAATTTGTTATAATAAAAAGTATTTTTCTGTCGACCTTAACAAAAAATCCACAATTTTTGAAGCGTCAGCAGACACTCTTCGCTGCAAACTCTTTCCATATAAAATGTCATTTTTTGTGCAGTTTGACGAAAAAATGTCTATTGTCAGTCATTGGTATATAAATAATTATTTTTGTTCACGAAAACGTATGGAGCTTATGTTCTTCACTCCCTTTCGATTGAGATTTTTCCCAATTGTCCAATTTATTTTGCTAATGATGAATTTATGCGTTACTTCCTAGTTACACTGTATAATCCTCGAAAGGTTGGTTTTATTTATTAATTTATTGAGAAATCTCGTACAATCTCCAAAAACTATCAAAATTTGAATAATTACAAAAAGAAAAAATCCTAAACTCCACCTTATACCTCCACATAACGGTAAAGTTACAAACTATCATTCTATCTCAAAATCACCATTTAAATATTTGGTAAAGAAATTGCAGTAAACTATCTCATAAAAGGAAGCAAACCGATTGAAGAGAATCTCATAAATGCTAAAGAAATCTGCTCGAAGCGTTCCAAATACCTGCCAGCGATCTGTTAGATTTGCGGGTACCGATTCCTACTGATAGATGGCGAGCTATTCAGTTATTCATTAGAGATATATATCTAATTTTGAATTATTAAATATTATAGTACAGGTGTATTTATAAATATTTCGTTCCTAAAATTTTATTATGATTGTCTAAATAGGCAATTATAGAAATGTGAAAAAGTGTGAGATGAATCATAAAAAAATATTTTTATAAAACAGATCCGCAATAAGACAAATTCTGAAGACGAATATACTTTTTTAAATTGACAAAGTTATGATGGTAAAGATTAAAGTGGATTAACTGAAAGTGGAGAAAAATTTCAACAATGCGTAGAAATGTTTAAAAAAATATCAGTTGGAATTATAATATTTAACAAAAGCTACTAAAATTTCTAACCTCACATTGCTTTGCCCCAAAAAGTTGTAATGTATTATTTATTATGCTAAAGTAAATTTTAGTTTATTACATAAGTCTACTTCTGGTATTTAACTAAATTCAGTCTCACAAGTGGATTCTTTCATTGAGAAATTCTGTGACCAGATGCAGTTCAGTCTGCTTAATTCGAGAAATTGCTTAAATTTTTTTGATGAGCTGGTAATGAACTTTTTTGCTAATCTCAGACCCACAGTTTTAAATAGTTTGCTTAGACTAAGCAAGGTTTGCAGCTCCATTATATTTTTGTTAAAACTACAGAGATATCCTATTTCTTCAGGGATTGTTAACCTTTATTTACAGTTGAATGTTTTTTTGATCTGGAACCATAAAGGAGAATGGCTTAGAAGTAACTAATACCTAAATTCCAGGTCAATCTTGGTGGTAGTTTCCATAACTTGTACTCCCATTCCAGATCTCTATTCCTTTTTATCTCAAATATCTTTAAAACATCCATTTCTTCCTAGGTCGTCCCTTTTCTTTTAAACTTCCTCCACTTCAAACTGGAATCTGCTTAACAGGCCTTTCGTCTTCCATCCTGACCACATGGCCAACCATCGAACCATTTTCTAGGTTTCTAAGACTTTGTTTTGATCCTTTTTGGGATCATATCATGATTTGGATACCGTCTGCATCACTTATCTATCTGCATCACTTATCTATTAAGCAGTCTCTGCACCAATTTGATTAGAAGTGACGTAAGTGGAGGCTTGGATACTGTGCCTTTCAAAAACTATTGCTATGAGATCCAGCTTCTGGCATGTTTACCATTCTTACTAGTTTTACTGGCAGTTCCCGTCTGGTCATATGTAGATACGTACAATGTTTTTTGAGTCATTGAAATTAGAGTTTGTTTTTAACTGTTGTTTATTAGGCATTTTATAGAAAATATATCTGTAATTAAATGGCCCTTGGGGAATTGCCATTGATGTATTTATTAATATTTAGTGTGCTTTATATCAGTTTTCCTCATTACATGAGATGACATTTTTTCTCTAGTATCTATTAATTTTCTTTTTTATTGGGGACATCAATATAGTAAAAATTTTATTTGTCAAAAAAAAATCTATTAAATATCCACCAGTTTGACGTAGTGTTATAAACATTCAGAGATTTTTTTATGATACAACGGCAATAGAGTCATTAGAGAATAAACACGGTACTTCAAAAAGCCGACAGAGTAACGACTCAAATCGAACCATAAAACACCAACAAGTATAAAATTGGCGTTTATATGACTCTAAATTTAACGATCGCTTTAATCTGGGCCTTTTATTATTATTATCATCTCATAAACAGTGGTTTTGACGATGGTGGCGCGTGCCTAGAAGACTTCGGCTTTTACTCGGCTATTTGGACGCACTATTACAGTTTAACTGTATAGTAAAAGTCTTTTTAACGACCGTTTTATTACAACTACCTAATAGGAATGCTTTACAAATGTCACATAAATTTTTTTTTGTTTTTCTTCCTCTGGCAAACAATACAGATCGTAAACATAAAATGTGCCTCGTTTTCTTTTAGGTTACAGGTAGGAAATTATACATACGAACTAGTGGGTAGTAGATAAACGCCACTCAAATCTAAACTACGTTTTATTTGGACCACTCCAAATCTTTTCACACGATAGGTTTTTATTTCAGAACTGAAATGCTGAAATATAACGTTATTATAATAGAGATATCTTCTATTCCTTGTGGTATATTATTCATTCTTTTTTTAATTTCTTGGGAAATTAAACCACAATATTTTTAAATTCTTTATTTCAACGTTTCGGTAGCGTTCTAGTTGTCAAATTTTTTCTGTTGTGTCAGTTAGGGATAAAAATTAATTTCTACTTATTTTTTCTTGACAACGGTAGCTGGAACGCTACCGAAACGTTGTTTTTGACACACGAATGACGTGATTTAAGTTTTCTTGTTTATAAATAAACCAGTAGACACAAACAATGAAGTGAGTGGCACAGAAACTTCTAGAATTGTTGGTATGTTGGTAATCTCACCAGGACAGAGACAGGCCAAACATTAGAGGACATTCGCCAACTTTTAAACCAAACCTAACAGACCAATGTCAAAACAGTAGTATAGGTACGTTTTAGGGCACTGCAAGTTTAACAGGCACGAAAAGCAGAGCAACTGCCTGGTAAATTTACGTTTCTTGTACTATGGTTGTTTTAAAAAGTACATACCTACTCTGTAATATCTGATAAATATCTGGTTGTTAAATGATAATTGCATCCCAATATTCTATGTACTTTTTGAAACTATAGGCGATGAGATGCCACTGGCAAGAAATGATTGGCTACTCGAAAAGGGTCGTAATCTAGATTCAGTGGACCACAATAGATCATAAAAGGTCGCAGTGGAATCAAATCTAACCTAATTTGAGGAGTAGGTAGGTACTAGGCAATCGATAACTACTAGTCAAGACATAAGAAAGTATGTTAATTTTACAGAGTGTCATTTAAACTTATATTTATAATACAAAAAAGAAAATGACTGGAATTTGCGATATCAAATAATGTTGTCTTAGTCTGCAATAAACTGGCCAAGGTGCTAGACGTGGCTAGATGTTCTTCAGTAACAAAGAAATTAGCTACAAAATTCCGTCATGGGAAAAATAATCTACACACGTTTGTGACGTAGTTTGTTTAGTTTTTGTGCAGCTGTTTGAGATCCTTTGTTGTTTCTTACGACGTAAACAAACATTCGAAGAAGAAATGGGGTGGAAATTGAGGCAAAGCAATGGAGACAGTCTAACAACACATTCCCCAGAATAATTTTCAACCCTTGCGATTATGTTATACTCGTTTGACATTCATAGGCGTGGAAAAACGTATTTCTTTTCGAAGAAATAAAAATATGTCAAAACATAATTCAGTTATTTTGAGTTATATATATATATAGCAAACTGTATCTGGATCTTAAGTAGGTAGGTAATTTGAAAAATTTGCAATCACTGAGAACTTTTCAATTATTTGTGACCTCTTATTTGAAATATCATAAAAAAGTCAGTAAACTGGAATGAAATCCCAACATACTTTCTAAGGAATGAATTTTCTTTATTTCTACAGCTCGTTGTTGAAGAATCTTAACAGCATTTTTGCTTTATATTGCATATTCACGCCCAGAACAATATTCATAGAAAAATATGCTGGAGATAAATTTTATTAGATTTTTTTTATCGATGTTAGAAATTCCTTTAAAAATATCAGAGCGAAACTCCCTTGGTCTATTTAACTGTCTGCGAAGTAGAGGGAAGCACCAGTCCAATGAGCTTTGCTTTATCGATTTACGGGAGATTCAGACTTTTAGGAGCATATACGAAGTTTGGAACACGTGGCGCATCAAACACCAAAACTTTGACAGTATCTTTAACGTTTCAAGAAGATTTAACTTTTATTGAGAAATTTTGATTTCAATATTTAAAAAAAGTGTTTTACACGCTACTCCTTTCCATTTAAAACTTTTTATTACCCCTGTTACTTTAGACCCTCACTGTATGTAAATGATTCGGTGGTACATGCACACATTCCCTTATTTTTTATTTAAATTTTCAATGCAATAGTTTTGCCCGACACCTTTGTTAAACACCTACAATTCATTTCCACTAAAGCCCCGATAATCCGCAAAATAAGCAAAATATCCCTACACGTTCTCATTTACTCCTATAAAAACATTCAGGGAATAACATATTTTCCAGGAAGCAAATTCAGAGCTTAACCTGAATGGTTATAATATCTTAAATATCCCGCGAAATATCCACTATCGAACATAAACCGAAACCAGCAAACTGTTTACTTCCCTTTCATCTTTTTCACTGTGTAATAAAACGGCATAGAATCCAAACCGCCTGTCCTAACTTTTACCGGATAAGTGATTCTTAATCGATTACTTCAACAGTCATCGACAAACCCAACAATCTCTATCTCCTTTTATTACACACTGTGTGATAAATATTAAAACGAAAGCGATTGTCGCAGATGTGTCGTAACCAATAGGAGAGTCGTAATGGCCTCCGCATGCTTCGTTACACTGCCGGCAGATAGCACTTAAATCGCACGCCGTAAATTTTGTTGATTTCCCGCCCATATCGCCTGTAAAGGCGGTACTAGTTTTACGATCTCGTCCCACCGTTCCCCACCAAATTTAGCGGGAATTTTCAGTTGTTCTCTTTCTAGACTCTGTTTGTTGCTTTTACACTGGGGATGTCAGGATGTGTGTTTAAGTTTAGTCGAGTAAAGAAACTTACAGATATAAGTATGGGCAATATACAATTTTATGAAATGAAAAAAATGCCTTAATATTTCCGAGTTTGAACCATTTGGAACATTTTCAAAATGTGAAATATTCGTTACAATTAGTTCATTCTTCTGGTTGGAATGATTTTAAATTAAATGAGTCTGAACCTAAAACTATAAAAATATCTTTAATTTTTGTTGGCATATTTCATTTGGCTTCTTCGGGTACTTCCCAGTCTCAAATCACTTGAAATTTTAGTTAACTCATGTACCGGGTGTTTGATTAAGGAAGGTGAGAAACTGTATCTCAGAAGGAGTTTACCACATACAGCTTCCGGAATAAAATAAAACTGTTGCAGAATCGGTAGAGGAAAACTGCTGGATATTAAAGTCAGTTCTCTTATTTCCTCGCAGAGGTGTATCAAGTTTTCTATTTATAGTGCTAAAAGTATAGAGAAAATTTTATAAAAAATGTAATCCTGAAACAATTCTACCGAAAATTGATCTACCCCATTTTCCCCTATTTTTCAAAATAACTGCTAGGGGAGAGTGGGAATGCCCATTTAATAAAATGATCATAATTTTGGACCAACACCAGACTTTAACAAACATAGTGTCACTTGAAAGAGAATTAAACGTTAAAAACAATATTATGTACTCGTTGTGCTCTGGACATTTAGATGTAAAGCCACAAATCTTACAGATTATTTCAATAGAGAGCTAAAGTTCTGCAAAAAGGGTGAAAAACTGAAACACAATTTGTTTAAATGTTGTACACCCGGTACAATAAACATTTATCAATAGACTGGAATAATAGCTTGTCAAAGGAAATCCTTCTGCAACTTTTTTCAACTCAAAAAGTTTCATCAAGCGCTTTCCGTCGGAAAGCAAGTTAAAGAACCTCAGTGTAGTGGGTGGATAAAGACTCAAACCCAAATTGCTTAGGTGTTTGTAGGTATAATAAAGTTTGGAAAAATGTAAGACTTTTTCTTAATATGACCAATAAAAATTAAAAGAAATCTTCAAATCTATAGATTAGTCAATCCAATAAATAGCTTATGTTAACTAGAGAAATTGAAGATGCTTTGAAAATTTGGAATGCCAATCAAACAGGAATATGTACCATCATAAAGTTGTACCTTAAAATAATGGACTATCTACCATTACAATGAATCAAAAAGACAAGCTTAGGAAAGGTGATTTTAAAAATATCTTCTAATCAAAAAGTTGAAATTATAACAATTTATTCATAGTAGGTACCTATTCAGTTCACGACTATCTATTTCTGCTTCTTCGTTTTTGAATATTTCAGTGAGAGATGAAATCTATATCTACCAAAATTCCTTGCCTCTATTTAATCCTTTGATAGTTTACGGATTTGCGCGATAATTTTCACGTGGAAGCAATACTTGGGAACAGTTCAAAGACATTTAGAAGAAGAAACAAAATACAAATACAAAATAAATGTCAATAACATTTTTCAATAATGAAGTAATTCAGATAAAAAAAAGCTATATAGAAATAATGAAATATGTCTTTGGCTTTTTATCAAATTTATTTATTATTTATTGATAATGTGTCATATATCCAGGATATATAACTATATTAATTAAAGATATATTATCAACCTTGATAGCCAGGCATCATCAGTTTTGTATATGTCGACATTAATTAGTAATAAATTAAGATTTTTTTTTGTAATGTGGTAAAGTATGCAATATTTTTATTGATATAATTATCAACCCATCCGTATAAATATGAACCCCGCTAATGATCCATCTTATTGATGCACTTATAAACAAATTAATGTAAAATTAATAGTTTAGTCTGAACACCTTGCTATTAAAATTGTGATTTTTAACATTTTTGGTGAAAACATTATTTAAGATATGCCATAAATTTACATAATGATCAACAAAATGTGGACAAATATTTATCTATACATTTTTTAAGTGATATAGGTGAATTCGGATGAAAAATTTCCACAACCAGCATTTTTTGTTAGTTAGTTTCTCTGAACGTACAATCTTTGTGGGAAGACAAAACCGCTGGAATTTTAAGCCGGATTGTTGAAAATTAACCATAACACCATATTTTTAGGAACACTTTGAAAACGGATAACCTTGCAACACCCAAACAATTTGACTTCTGTCAACAGACGCAGTATCAATTTTTTTACAGATAATTCTTTATCTAACATTTTTGGAATTGTGGTATATATCGTAAAGGTTGAAACTAAGTAAGTGCATGAATGATTTGCCAACAATCAATTTATTTACCAGCTAGAACAACTGAGAATGTTGATGAAACAAAAATTTTAGTATAACCAGATAACAATTTATAATTGTCTTTAATAGACTAGGTTAGGTAAACGCCGGACACACGGTAGGAACTTTAGTTCCTTTTAAGCAAAAATTACGTAATACATCTGACATTATAGATAAACAATTTGCATATTCCTCGGTGGTCGAGTAGTAAGCGAACCAGACTCTCACGCGGTAGACCCGGGCTCGATTCCCCGTGAAGAAATTTTTTTTATTGTTAATTTTATTTTTAAATAATTATTCTGCTTGATATTAATAACGACAACAGGTGGACTTTTTGAAATATTTAGCAGAATATTCATTATTATAGATAATTGTACGGTACCCTTCATGAGGGAGTCCGACTGGCAACATCTACTTATAACAGCATCGTATATTTAAAAAGGGAAACCGTAGCATTATACAAATTGGACATTCAAGAACTGTACGTTTACCACAAAAAAATTAGTGGAAACATAAAATTGAATTGTTAAATTTTCAATTTGAAGTTATATTACAGTTTATAGAAATTTTTATTTTCTAGGTTTTTTCTTAACTGGGTCGTAGAAAAAATATGCTGTTCGACTCGTGTGGATTGTCCATATCGCACTTGAACGATTAAGCACTCCGCCTACGGCGTTGTGCTCAAACTTCGTCCTCGTGCGATATGGCCATCATATCCGCACTAGTTGCACAAACTACTATTTCTATCAAAATATACCCTTTTACATTTAAAAACAATCTGCCAAATGTCAAATCAATTTATCCATCCATTTTAAAGTTATCGAATTAAAACATTCAAGTTTTCAAAATTTCAAACCCTGTATTTCGAAAAGTAAATGTGCTATACCCCTTAATTCTCATATTATTTTGTCCAATTTTACGAGAGGAATCTACATGCAAACGTTGTAATTACCCTTAACTTTCGAGATGCTTATACCATTTTTTGCGTGATCGTATTGAAATATATTTCGAATAAAATAATTTAAATTTCTTCGAAATGAACGAAATGTCAAAAGTGACATTTATTTTTCTCGATCAGTTTAAAATATATTTTGCATTTTGGTGAAATTGTTTTTATGCTATTTATTACTTTTCGACGTCTGAACGGTAAGTAAATCACTTACCGACGTGTTAAACTTAGAAACTAGTAAACACAACCTACCGTCCTGACAGCCGATGCTGTAATTAAACAAAAAAGATCAATCGCGCAAAAAAAATTATGTAAATAATAGTAAAAATTTATCCGAACAAATTCAAGTAGATCACCAGCACTGCGAATACCAGCTTTGCATAGAATTTTAATATAGCAACGGTGGTTCAGTGGTAGAGCCTTCCACGCGGGCGGACCGGGTTCGATTCCCGGCCAAAGCATATGGATCGCTGCTTTGTAAACGAGAGAGAGACTTAGGAGAGAGCACACGCACGCAAGCAAGGCACATAACGAAGCAACTTAACAAAACGTAACGTAACGTAACGGTCAGATCTTTTGCGTCACGACCCCTGGTCGCTCAAACAAAAGAACGTAAAGAACTAAAGTTCCAAAAATTCCAATAACCATGCCAACTTTCAGTTTTTTTCCAAGAACGTTATATTCGTATTAATAGTTAATAGTCGAGTCTAGAACCATGACCGTCATAACTAACTTTGTGTAATAAAACTAAAGTGAGTAGACTCTATGCCTCTTAAATAAACTTTCATTGGGCTGTAACTAATTCTGTAAATTCATTTTACTGGCCTATATATTACTAGCGGAACTTCTGTAGTCAAAACGTATTACTTAACGTTTTCTTCGTATTACTGGAATTGAACAGAAATAAAATGTACAGGATGATCCACATCCACATTCGATTTAAGTGTAATATCGATAAAAAGACAACTAACAAAAGAACTGAGACTGGTACTGAGTTAAAAAGTGTTTTACCTTGAAGTATTATTATTGCTTACATTTCCACTGTGCACGAGAAGAAAAAATTTAAATGAATCAAAATGTTAGAAGCGGTTACCAATTTTTGGAAAAAAACTGGGAATATTTTATTGGAAAATGTTTGCGTTGACTTTGAATGACCCGTTAATCCTTCAGCAGGTCAGTTATTTGTCTTGTGTCAAAGTAATAAAGCAGTCATTAAAACGTCAATATATATTTATTGATTTTGTCTGAAGGATTATTGATTATTCAGAGTTAAAAGGTTTTTCTTGATTTATTTTGCATAAAATGTCAATTTATAGGAAACCAGACAAACTGCTAGACTGAAATATTTTAGGTATTTAAAGTCCGGTCAAATAAATATGCAGAATGGAAAATTTATCAGAACAGAAAGTGGTTAATACATTTTATTTCCTCACTCTCTCTGTCTCTTAGGCTATTAATTGAACTGAAATGATGTTCATTATCCAATTGCAGGTAAAGTATCAATGAATTAGATGAGCTTTGTGACACTTTATAATTTCCTGCTCATTTCCTAACTCATTGACACTTCAGTCGATCATGGAATGGTTGGTAACTTTAATATCTCTTTCTTTAATATCCCAATTATTATCTCTACAGATATATCGCTAATGAAAAAAAAATTTCAGTGAATTTTTTCAATAAAAAATATAAAAAGAATATTGCGAAAACGTGCCTGCTTCTGATATAGAAACTAAAACCTTAAGTCAATAAACATCCAGGTCGTTACATATTGCTCGCCCTGTAGAGATCAAACGATTCGTTTGTTTGTTGAAGTTTTGGTGTGTTTATTGAATATCCCTAACAAATTGTCAGATTACAATAAATTTATTATCGTAATATCATCAGAATGTGAATTATTACAACTATCGCTTGTTCTTTGATGTTCTCGAATAGATATACATATATTTAAAGTAGTTTTTGTTTACATCTTGACCTCGATGCCTTTTAATTGGGAAAGTGCCCTGCAAAGTGGCGGATTGAAAATAGTATGGAACTAAGTAGATTGCCTGAAGGAAAGATGTTATAGAGTTTGTTCAGCCATCCTTTGCCGTTACGTCATAATGTGTGACGTATTCTGCTGTTTTACGTATGTCTTATATTACTTGAATGTTATTTTACACTTAACCTCAAAACTATAATCAATGACATTTATGTTAAGAATTGTTTTCAAAATGTGACAACTGAACTGTCAAAAGTAACAGATAAAATTAATGTCGACTTTAGATAAGAAATACGTTAATGACGTCATAATTCCGTCTCGTCCATTTCATGAATGAGAGAGCAAGCTGGACAATGTATGACGTAACGGCAAAGGATGGCTGAACAAACTCTACCTAATATTAGATCGGAAAAAAAACAAAACATTTTGTATAATTGGAGTAGGTGAAATTTTCATTCAGAAGATACAGGTTCAATCCTCGATACCGATTTAAAAGCTGTAAATGACTTCAGGGGATATTCTCACTGCAATAGACTATTTCTGGGGCAGTACTTGATCTAAGACTCCCATACTCTCAATCTTTAAGGACCACATACAAAAATATTCTCCAATGTGATTGAAGAGGTTAGAAAAGCCTGCTCCACTTAGCTGCTTGTTTCTTCCTGCGTAGCTGAACAACTATACTATTAGACTGGAGTAGAACAATCAATTTTGATTTGTAACCAACCAGCCAAAATTTGACCGGACATATACCGGGTGTCTCGCTTATTTGACAAGATGATTAATAATTAAAAAACTGCATTGAATGGCATTAAAGTACCCTCCTAATGGCTTATAAAAAAATGTTTTACATTTGACAGCGCTGTGGTAGCTACCTCTCACTTTTTATTGTCAAATGCACCCCCTGTATATTGTCATTGAAAATTGCGTCATTCTATTTGGAATACAACGATAGCACATACTTGGTATTTTTTTCAATTAATTGTAACAAAAGCATCAATATTTTATGAAGTGTCAATTTCAACTAAAATACCTCCGATGCAATTCAAAATACGAACACAGTGTTCAAAATTATTTCCTGCAGAATCCTTGCAAGCTGCAAAACGTGTTAAAAGCTTTCTTGTCTGAATCATAGCTGGTGTAACGCTACGACATGCTTCACAAATGCGTTCTTCAAGATTACCTAAATCATGAAATACTTCAACCTAGAATTGTAATCTTGCATCAGAGTTGAACATAAGAGAATATTTGGCAAACTTTTGTTGACGCAAGATTTGGCAAAATACTATCAGTCACGATTTATACTTTTTAAAAAACAGCTGCATTTTGTGTTATTTTGGTAAAGTCAATTTATAAAATTGTCACTCAATTTGATATTTAAAATTCGCGCTGAAATTTATAGCTCCTGCGGCCAAACTTCAGATAGCTTTTAAAACAGTAGTCACTGCTGACAACGTAACAGTTATAATTCTAGGTTGAAGTATTTTATGATTTAGAGGATCTTAAAGAACGCATTCGTGAAGCATCTCGTAGCGTTACACCAGCTATGATTCAAACGGAGCCTGCACAACACTTTTAATACGTTTTGCAGCTTGCAAAGATTCTGCAGGAAATAATTTTGAACACTTGCTGTAATTTTTTGTTCGTTTTTTGAATTGCATCAGAGGTATTTTAGTTGAAATTGATACTTCATGAAATATTGATGCTTTTGTTATTAATAATTGAAAAAAATACCAAGTATGTGCTATCGTTGTATTACAAATAGAACTATAGACCGAATAATTTGTGCAGTCAACGTTTATGAAAGATGCATTTGGAGAGCATGTGGAAGAAAGTAGTAGGGGATTCTGGGATACACTGGAAATTATGGAAATGGAATAGCAGATGCACTAGCAAAGAGAGAAACACCCTTTTGGGGGGACGAGATTCAGGTAATACACATGCATACATACAAAGATATTTTGGATAACAATCAAGCTATTTACATGGAACTGAAATTACTAAAATATAGAAGGGAAGCCTGGATCTTTGTTGGTTAATATGTTAAATTAAACTAATAGGAAGACTGCTTTGATCGCTTGAAAATTGTGTTTCTAATATTTATAAACATTATGCGCGAAAGTTGTTCCATACAAAAGGACCCCCATATTTATTAGGTGCCATATATATTGAAATAAAGTACTCAATTTAGGAAGGTATCTTACACAATAAATTTGAATAGATTACAAGCACCATACAGATGACTCCTTTTATTTATGAAACCGTATAAATCCCCATTTTCATATTCCCAATTCCCAGTGCTCTTGAGATTGCCCCTCGAACATTAGGGACTCACAAATTACATTTATCCTGTCAAATGCACGTTGCTAACCCAAGAATATTTTATAACTTTTGTACAAGGACCTTTTCTACTCTTTGCGTCCTCGGCAAAGAAAAAATACACTCTAAAAATGCACACTTCGGTTATAAGATGCAAGCTTTCTATATAAAAATTAAGGTGGTTTTTACGAGGATGAGATAATCTTTATCTCTTTATTTTTTTGTTTGATAATAATGTTAAAAGTGATACAGGAAGATCATAGCACCAGTCATAGCTTCCATTTGGTCATTTCCATTTCATTTTGGCAGCTAGGACATTATAAAGATGTAACTCTAAAAGTCACTGAAACTACTGTCAAATTTTAAATAATCATGATACACATGTTGGTTATTTTTATTTTGTGATATCTGTATAATCTGGAGAGCATATAGTAAAGATTCTAGCTAATTGTAAGGTTTCTATAAAAGAGTCTGGTGCAAGAAGCCGCAAGAATCGTTGGCTTAAACCTTTGAGGTGTACCGGCGTTACCAAGAAACTGGCCTGATAACCAGAAGACCCGAATCTGGGCGAAAAATATTCACCAGCATGAGAGTTGACCGTTTGTTGATGTTTGCATTAAAAAACAGTGTGAAATCCACTCGAAATAGTTGAAGATGTAAATGTTAGTGAGTGAAACGTTAAAAGAAGCCTTCATGTTGTTGGGTTGTTTTGTAGAAGAATGGCTACAGGTTCATTATTAGAGCGCTGGCTTTGAATTCTAAGTTTGGCTTTTGCCTAAAATCCCCTCACAGTTCACAGCTATATTACGGAGGTTCTAACAAAATATGTTATGTCTTACAACCAAACTATGGGAGGATCTTTGATTTTCATGCAAGTTAATACTAAACAAAGAACCATGAAGTATATGGATAACATGTGAGACAACTGAATGATACGACGTATACGAAGACATAGATCAGCTACAAGAACTTCCCAGGAGCTTAAAGAGCTGCTATTGCAAAAAATAGAGTAGGATATCAAGTATGTATGTATGTGATCCTCAACTTAGTTATTTAGAAAATTACGAAAAAATATATAGAAGAGGATGGAAAAATGTAATAATTTCTTATGGCTGACCAAAAAATAAGTTTCATTCAAAAAAAAATTGCAATACAGAAAAAATCTGAGATTGAGAATTTTTTTTGTGAGCGTTTACTATTAAAAAACACGTTTATGGCCCCATAAATCTTTTACTTTCTATTAATACAAAACAGAGTCAAGCTTACTGATTTAAGTGGGCTTGTGAACTTTACGGCTTTCTGGTACCCTGATTTTTATGTGTTTTTATAGCACTAAAAATTATTTGGCGGCTCAATAATCTGATGGCGTGAAAAATAATGCTGATCTGACAGTTATGCCATATCAAAGTTATTTATTTGCGAAAATTGTCATATTGTTTACTGGGTCGAATACCTATGGAATAATAGGGAAATAAATCATGTTTGGTTGAAAAAAAGATCAAGTGAGCATTAATAAATATCGTAAACCTGGTATAGTTGCAGCAAGAATAAGAAAGATGCAAAACTTATAAATTTTATGAAATTTGGTTTTTAACTCTGCTATTAATAGTAAGTAGTAAATGCTAAGACATGACTTAGATGCTGAAGTTTGAAAAATGTCTTCAACAAAATCATTAACAACTTCGTCAAAATCAACATTTCTTGTCTGTACTACGTGGAATCGTTCCATAATTATTGGGAGTAGTACCACAAGAGCTCTGATTTAACCGGATATTTTTTGTGGCTATTTGAATACTTACTTTTATTAGAAATTAACCGAGAGCTGTTCTGACAAAATCACTCGAGCTATACGTGATTTTGTAGACGAGACAAGTGATTTTGTCAGAACAGATAGAGTTAAATTTCCTATTTGAAAGTATGAGAAAAGAACCACAAAAAAACATCCTGCTAGATCTGAGCTCGCGCGGCATTTGATAAAACAATTCCATGAATAGAAAACTCAATTCAATTGCAGGAATTATTTTTTTTATCTTGTGTAGTTGATTTTTCAATCTTCCTTACTATTTCTGCCTCTCAAATATTTCCAAACCTCGACATGCTTACTGGAATATTATTTGCTGTTTTATTCTGTTTTTGACATTTACAATTGTCAAACTGATGTAACGTTTCATAAACAAACTGTAAATCCTAGCGTTGCTTGGAAATTATTTGATTTTTTCATCTATTTGCATTTTTGTTGCTTTCTATTTAGTCGATAGCAAACTACGATTTTTGTGCTCACATATGGGAATTATTATACACCTGTTCTTGCTATTATTGATTTGTTCGTATATTTTCGTTTTTAATATTTTTGATAAGTAAAAATATGATCATCGACACAGGCCAAATGGACAAATCGGGTATACTTCACTAATAAATTCTTGCTAACGTTTTTCTGAATATTTATGTATAGGTACCTTGATAAATGCTGTAAAAGTATTTCAAAAATTGATTTTATCATATATGCAACAGTATCAATCGATTATAAACATCAGAAATAATGTAAATATTATCTATTCAAAATATACAAATATTACCTAACCAAAAAATTGAAGCACTCACCTTTGGTTGACACATCTGTGAACCTGGAACAAACAAAATATGCCATGAGTTTAATATTTCGAAAATTGTTTACATGGAAAGTATGCAAAATAAAAAGCTACACCACTGATGTATTTCTAGTAATCAAATACATCTGCCACTGAACACATTGTAATATTTATTGTTATTTTCTATTTCCATTAAAAATATTCCTTTTGATAAATACAGGTAGTTGTAATTATCGTTAAAATAACTGTAGAATAAACATAAATTTAATTTAAAAACTCGTCCTATGAAGAATAACCGATAATAATAATAGATATTTTTGAGAAGTTTTATTGAAAATTGTTTCGTAAATCTTCAGATCCGTTAAAGAGCATACTTTTTTGAATATCCAGTGGAAAGTCGGAGGCTGAGATGAATTTTTGGGATAGTTACTTAATACAATAGAAAAAATATTAGGCCAGTCGATATGGGTCATTTTAGACCAAAAGTACAAGTAATTAGCAATATTGAAGTATGTAAATTAATATAAAAAAAAGTTTACCAGTCTATCGATTTCCCAAATTAGCGAAAAAATCACAAAACTTTTTTTTTCGAAATTTTCCAATATTTCGCGCTGGGAGGAGGGTAGGGAAAAATAAAAATACCACCGTGTAGAGGATGTGTTTTGCTATAAAAAAGGTCTTCTGCGTTTTTTTCGTCCGATTAATGGTTTGTCCGTAAAAAATTCGGTAAACTAAGTATGTGTTTCGCATCCGCGCGACTCTGCTGCACGGCGGAAAATAGTTATTTATGTAACTAGTGTGTAAAGTAGCCTTTTTTTTGACGAACGCGACAATCACATGAGTCGAAAAAAAGGTCTTTACACACGAATTGCATACAATATTTTTTCTACTAGCGAATATTTAATTAAAATACAAAAGTTTAATAGTAATTTTCTTTACGCACTTTCAATTCACAAAGAAATGTCAGTCACTCACCGCCAACTTATGCCTATTTACCGTATTATTTCCAGTACTAAATAATTATTCAACAATAATTATTAGGTTACTTTATCGAATTCTATAGGTTTCTATCTCCAATTTATGAAAAAAACTTAGATTTAGTATCCGTTTATCATACCTATATTTTTATAAGACTAGATATCTATAACTACATACATATTGGAATTTTTTCTTGTGCGTAAAGTGAAACTCTTTCCGCACTAGTGCGTAAAATAAAGTTTTACGCACTCGAAAATGTGTCTAAAGTACTTACTTTACACACGGTAGTAGAAAAAAATATAAATATTCAATCAGGATTTTTTGGTAAGAGTTAGGGCTGTGAATAATAAATAAAAGGTGATAAATTTTGAAAAAATAATGAAGATTCCTACCCGGATCTATAGAAATTTCTATTTTCGATTAGGTAGGTACAATATAAAAAATCATTGAATCCAAAAATGTATGTGAATTCATTAATTTTGTAATTATATATTCTTGATCTTAGAAGTTTCCCCAATATTTCCAGGCAAACCCCATTAAAATTACTCCAGTTTTATCAAAGTTACAGTATTTAATATATATATTTTCTTGTAAATTCAAGATTTCTAAAATTTACAAAATAATGAAAAGTGCCGTATTTCGTAATTAGGAAAAATTAATTATCCGTAAATTTTATCTATGGAACAGACCTAAATAACAGTTTCCATCCTTCGAAAAATTCTTTCAATGCCACCTTATTATATAATATATTTATTATTGAGATACTTGGTTTTTTATTAGAATATAATATTTATATTATATATAAGTAATTTGCTAATAGTATATTCTTCAACGAGTGCAGAATGATGATTGGATGATTCCAAAACTCACTCGCTGCGCTCGCTCGTCTTGGAAACTTCATCCGCGTGAATAATAGCCATTCTACACAAGTAAAAGACTATACTTTCTCCACGACTAAAAAGAAAAAACCGGCGAGGATCGAACCTCGATAGTCCGCGCCATAGTCAACCACCACTAGGCTATAGAGCATATTTATAAAATGTAAAGATTAAATATATAGGTATACGTAATGCATATTTTCAATCGGAACCCTTACATTTATAAATGAAATTAATTCCGTGAGGCGTACACATTCACTATCGCTACTGTTGTCAATTTTTTTTCTCATAATACGTAAAATTATGATTTTATAATTATTTTAACGTTTCAAACGACGCGCTGTCAGAAGCGATTTGCGTTCTTAGGTATTTGACGTTTTAAAGAGAGCGATTTGATTTATTCATATTTATTTATATATTCACATACCTAGTTTACCGACTTTTTTTCGGACAAACCATTGTTCGGACGGAAGAAATGCAAGGAACTTTTTTTATTGCAAAACACTCCCCCTACAGGGTGGTATTTTTTATTTTTCTTTACCTTCCTCCCAGCGCGAAATATTGAAAAATTTCGAAAAAAAAAAGGTTTTCGATTTTTTTTTTCTAATTTGGGAAATCGATAGACTGGTGAACTTTTTTTATATTAATCTACATACTTTTGAAAAAAAAATCAGCCGTATTGCTAATTACTTGTAGTTGTTACCTCTATCGTCTGGCCTACATATAAAACATTTGAGAATGAACAAAAAATGTTGATCAAAAATAGTTTTTATTAAAAAGTCTTCCCATTAGGAGATTTTATTAATATATTATTTATTGCTCAAGAAACTGGGTAGGGTAAAGGTTTAGTTTTCTTAGTGTTCTAACAAAAACGGGTGAAGCCAATGAGATCTAGAATTGTAAGCCAACTTTTCATATTAAATGTTACTGTAATTCAATTTAGTTTGCAGAATAGAACAGTCAATTTTTTTCAAACAAGTAAGATGCTGATTGATTAAACCTCAAAATAGCTTCATATTTTTTGATGAACTATCACATAGAAAGGTATAGAAGAATTTTAATTGTTAATGCCAATCTTCGAGAATCGCATTTGTGCTCACAAAACCCACATAGTAACGCAACGCTAAACAAAGCAAACCATAAATTAATCATTTAACATTTATGGACGAATAATTCACACTATTGAAGATACTTGTGGAGATTTTCTCAACAAAGTTTTACTGTGTGCAAACCATAACTCATAATAGCTTAAGACTGTAAAACAAAGTTGCATACTTTCAGATAATAAGGAAGTGGCTATTCTTGTAGTCTACTACAACTATTTCGAATATTCTGGGTATTATATACGAGGGAGTTTATAAATGACTGAATAACTCGAGATATTATTTTTATCTTTCAGTTTATTATTTTATGTCCCCAAAAAAAACTATACTTTGACTTTCTAGCAATGAAATATTAGATGGTAAAGTAGAGCTAGATCAATTCTCCTTAAGCATAGTCTAAATTCATCGAAATTTTGATTGAGTAAGATTATGATTGGTAATTTCTACACAACAGAAAATATCATCTTTTAATAGTTTGAATTAAGGTGTAAGAGAGTGGGAGATGATTAAAAGGATATGAATGAAAAATTATTGCTTACTCCTGCTAAGTCGGTATTTTTAGATTCTGAACTATTTTTACGTATTTTTTTTATAGTTTTGTTTGACTCACGTTTACGATCACTGGAAGATGTCGAAGATGATGAGTCCGAGTCATGAATCATACAAAAATAGTCCAAGCCCGAAAGTAATAATGACTTAATCGTACTATTTATTAATATTAATTAATATACAGGGTGGTCCTTAAGTAATTGTACATAGAAGTACAGCACAATCTTTACTTCAAAATATTTTACAATAACTTTAACGCTTTTCGACGTATATGCACAAAAATTTGAGGTTGGGGGTTTTTTGATATGAGAAATCATAATTTTGTGTCTATTTCGATGTATTTTGTAGAGGGCGCCACATAGGCCACGTAAGCGGCAAAAATGTACGCAAAACTTTTTTGCCTTTCACAAAAGCGCTGCTTTTGTAAAAAATAATTGAAGCCACATCATTACAACAAATAAAAGGTATACTTGTTAGTATCCCCAAATCTCAACGGTTTTAGAGATAATCACATTTTAGTGATTAACCACATGATTATTATTCAATGAAATTACGTTCGAAAAATGTAGTTGTGTGTATAGTGTATCTAATGTCAATGTGATGACCTTGAATTGCATTACATATTTTATGCAGGTTAATTTTAATCCACTATATTAATTTAAATTACATTTGAAAAGCATTATTTCTTAATATTCGAATTTATAAAAGAATTTTATGCACTTTATGCACGGCTTTTCCTTCAAAGGGATTAAAAATATGGGTCATCACATTAACAATAGTTACACTATACGATAATTATTATTTTTAAATATAAAGATTAGGCCTCTTCCACACGGTCAGGATATTTATCCGTCCGTATGATCGCCCGGCCGGGCGGCACTCTGGATCTCTCTTCACACGAGAGTCTGCAAAAATCCGGACCGCTTGGTGCTAGATACTTCAGTTTGCCGTTGATTGTGATGGACAGTAGACGCAAAAAGATTTTGTTCGCTTTATTAAAACATCGGCGAAAAAAACAACGTAATAGGCAAATTTGGGTTCACTCTTTGCCTAAAAGCAGATCCTCGGCAGCTTTGTTCCAGAATTCTGGTTTATCCTGAACTAAACTAATCAGGATTTCAGAATCTATTTCTTCTACTTTTTTCGACATGATCAAATGCTCGTAGCAACACTGCAGAGTACACACACAGTCTTATCGACAACAGACTACAAGCTACTGGCCTGCAAACTAGTATATTCGAGTATAGACCAATCGGACGATTAAACACCCGGATTATGTAAACGCATTCATAGCACAATGTGGTCTGCTAGGGCATAGTCCGGGAGATTGCCCGTCCGAGCTCCGTGAGTTCTAGCGGATCCATCCGGGCGTTTTGAATTCCCGGACGGCGATTCACCGCTGTCCGGAAAGTGTGAAAGAACATATGCTAAACTGTGTATTGCTACTTGTCCGGCTGACGGGCGAAAACTCGGACGAACAAACACCCTGACCGAACCTGCTGTGGGCATCCCCAGATGCTTAACGAGGTCATGGTTAAAAGGGTGGTTGACAGAACAACACAATAAACACTGGAAGAATACGACCAGGCAAATACATGGGAAGAAATTCATAAAAGAACCATCAGAAAAAGTAGCGAAAAAACTGCTCTCAATGAGCAGGAACAAACTACGCACCATAACGGGGCTACTTACGGGACACTTTCCCACAAAGGAGCACCTAAACAAAATATGGCTGTATAACGGAGACCTTACATGTAGAAGATACAAAAAGAATACCGAAACAGCTCTGCATATACTACGCAACGGTGAGTCGCTGGACCACAGAAGGCAGAAACTGTATGGCAGAACCCAGAAGACTTCTACAACCAACCAGCAAAGAACCTGTATGAGCTAATACAGGGAACGGATTGGCTGAATAGGTTGTAGTCAGAACACTAGGAGTATCCACAATAAGCTCAGGAGGCTGAGGTGGTACCGGCGAAAAAAAAAACACCCTGACCGTGTGAGAGAGGACTAAGCACTCTGTGCACCGCATTTTTGCATGGGCGTGTATTAGGTAGATTTGTGAAGGAATAAAAAAAATTCTGGGGGGTCAGTTTACGAGATTAAATTCTCGGTTTTCATTTTTTTGGGAATTTACGAAACATATTTAGATACGTACCTATTTCTGGGTTACTATTTTGGAAGATTTTCATAGTTGACATTGACATTGACATTGACATTAACATATTGTAATAACTTAGGATTTCATTTCAACTAAAATTTTTCTGATTTTTTAAAATAACAAGCAATAGAAATATATTTAACGAGCTGAAAACATCTGCATTTTAAACTGTTCAGGCTCGTTGTCCACATCCCCTTTTCAAACAAATAGCAATCTCGTAGCGATTTTTTCCTTCATCTCTTGAGTAATTTGATAAATTTCAAATTGCTTATTAAGTTCCCTAAGCGGCAAGAAAGAAAGCATAACCCATATATTTTTATATCTCATCGTCTTCACTGCTTATTGAGAAATTCCTCCCCCGACTATAAATATTCTTATTTTCTATTGGACTCTTCAAGCAACTTCTAATTTCATGGTCCAACACCGGCGCTTTTCCGCTGCCCCTTTTTCCAATTTTCGATCCCGTTGTATCTAATTACAGTATTTCTCTCTGACAGTTCAACAGTGACGTAGAGTTCGTAAAACGACATGGAAAAAAACTTTTTTAACAATCAATGGAAAATTTATAAAAACCAAATAAAGATAGTAAAGGTGTGGCAAATATAAACAGAAATACTATAAAAGTGGATATAAACAAGGTAGATTATGTTAGAGGCAAGCTTTTCTAGCTTAGTACTTCCCAAAAAGGCTCACTCTAAATGAATCTTCTGGACAAAGCCTAATAGAATATTTGTATGCTCCAAGGTTAAGACTGGAACCCTACCAAATAGGGATCAGCTAGTTATATTGGATCAAATTGAATTAGTCCAAGTAAGTTTGGCCACAATTTAAAACACCCGTGGTCCGCTACTTCGTTGCAATTCATCCAGCACGCTTTTCTGTAGAAATGACAACCCAAAACATCTACTGAACTATGAGATAATGACCAAAATAGAAAACTAGGAAGAACGATCAAAGTCTTTTCAACCACTTACAGTTTCCGAAACTGAAGTTTTCTGAGGTTAAATAAATGAAGACGTTATTGTTGGAACTTTAGTTCTTTACGTCAGGTTATGTTACGTTACGTTATGTTACGTTGCTTCGTTATGTGCCTTGGTTGCGTGCGTGTGCTTTCTCCTGAGTCTCTCTCTCTCTCTCTGGTATTCACAGTACTGGTGATCTACTTGAATTTGTTTGGATACATTTTTACTATTATTTCCATCATTTTTATTGCGCGATTAATCTTTTTTAATTATTTACAGCATCGGTTGTCAAGACGGTAGGTTGTGTTTACTGGTTTCTAAGTTTAACACGTCGGTAAGTGATTTACTTACCGTTCAGACGTCGAAAAGTAATAAATAGCATAAAAACAATTTCACCAAAATGCAAAATATATTTTAAACTGATCGAGAAGTATAAATGTCACTTTTGACATTTCGTTCATTTCGAAGAAATTTTAATTCTTTTATTCAGAATTTATTTCAATACGATCGCGCAAAAAATTGTATAAGCATCTCGAACGTTAAGGGTAATTACAACGTTTGCATGTAGATTTCTCTTGTAAAATTGGACCAAATGATATGAGGATTAAGGGGTCTAGCACATTTACTTTTCGAAATACAGGGTGTTGAAATTTTGAAAACCTGAATGTTTTAATTCGATAACTTTAAAATGGATGGATAAATTGATTCGACATTTGGCAGGTTGTTTTTAAATGTTAAAGGGCATATTTTGATAGAAATAGTAGTTTGTGCAACTAGTGTGGATATGATGAGTAGTTAGGATACGTCCTCGTGCGATATGGACAATCCACACGAGTCGAACAGCATATTTTTTCTACGACCCACTTAAGAAAAAATCTAGAAAATAAAAATTTCTATCAACTGGTAATTTCCACTAATTTTTTTGTGGTAAACGTACAGTTCTTGAATGTCCAATTTGTATAATGCTACGGTTTCCCTTTTCAAATATAAGATGCTGTTATAAGTAGATGTTGTCAGTCGGACTCCCTCATGAAGGGTACCGTACCATTATCTATAATAATGAATATTCTGCTAAATATTTCAAACGTCTACCTGTTGTCGTTATTAATATCAAGCAGAATAATTATTTAAAAATAAAATTAACAATAAAAAAAACTTCTTCACGGGGAATCGAACCCGGGTCTACCGCGTGAGAGTCTGGTTCGCTTACTACTCGACCACCGAGGAACATGCAAATTGTTTATCTATAACGTCAGATGTATTACATAATTTTTGCCTAAAAGGAACTACAGTTCCTACCGTGTGTCCCGCGACACGTTCTATCTATTTCATTTCATTTCATTTCAAAAAAATATTGACCTTGATCATAATCTTTCTGTCTAACCAACATTTAAAAGCATAAACAAATTGAAATAAAAGAAATCTCATCTTCCAATTAGATGGTGGTGATTGATCAAATCATCTGTCAAACATTTGAGAAAGCCTTATTGTATTAAATATGTCGCAGAAGACTATTTGCTCTGAACTCTGTGGTCTTCAAAGCTAGCTTTATTTCTGTAAGATTTTATATAGATCAAGTAAAAGCCTTTGACAGAATAAAATAGAAGTTGAATACTGGAAAACAGTTAGATCAGTAATGGGGAGTAGAAATTTAATTCAAAAAATACTACTGCTTCAATATTTTTTCTCGATAAATGTCCTTCGTGGCTTATATCCAGGGAAGTATTTGCCACTTCTTAGTGAACGGGTTTTATTCCTTGATTTTTAAAGACTCTGTTAGCCGTTATAATAGATTTATTTATCTTAAAGCTTCATATTTGTGTAAACATCACCTAGGTATAGATACTGAACCTAAATTTTCTCACGGTTGAGAAAAGAAGTTACAGTTTTTAGTTAATTCTTTCACAACTTTTCCAGTCACATAATACAAAAATAATTTAATACCAGTCGGCTATTCGTTGAGAGACATAAGTAGTAAGGTGCTTTAGTTAGTCTCAAATTGATTTGCTATTCAAAAATAATCCTTTTCAAGTGACTTATCTTTATACACATAAATTTTGTTTCGTTGATGATGGTATGAAATGTTAATTGGATTTTTTTTTATCTAAGTATACTTTTATCTAAAAAATAATATCCAAAAATCAATAGTTATACCAACAAGAACGCTCGGTATAACAGATATTTATAACTATGTAACTGTCCCTCACAAAACCATTGAAATATTATCCTGAAGTACAATTTTCAAAAATATATAAACCATACATGGTTAAAATGTTATTAGATTTAAATACAGTTCTGCATGAGTCTTTATATTTCATATAATTTATTATTCTAATTGCTTTTTTCTGTATAACAAATAATTTCTCAGCGTTGCTATTGGTGCCCCAAAAAATTATTCCATACCTTAAGACTGACTTAAAATTGGCAAGATAGAAAGTCTTGGATGCGTCCTTATGTAGATATTTAGTGACAGTTCTTAGCCCATAGATTATGCTGCTAAGTTTCTTTGAAGTCATTTCTATATGCTGTAAAATGTCATCTATGAATACTCCTAAGAATCTTGTATTATCAGTCGATTGAAAAGACACATTGGTATTTAACTCATCTACATTTGGATTTTCATTTAATTTTGTATTATTGAAAAGTATGACATTAGTTTTTGTTTCATTTTGTTTTAAATATATCATTGCAATTCCTTACTGCTTCTGGGTATGTTTCTCCACCTGCAATAAGACTAGTATCATCTGCATACACAGTTATAGACTGGTAGGAATTGAAATTATATTGGCATAGATCATTCATATATATAATAAATAGTAATGGCCCAGCAATGCTTCCCTGTGAAATTCCTACATTATTTGTTAGTACATCTGACTTTATATTTTGAAAATGATTATTCTTAATACAAACCCTTTGTTTTATGTTCTCTATATAAGATTCTATCCATTTTAAGTAGATTCCTCTGATTCCATAACGTTCTAGCTTCAATAGTAAGAATTTGTGGTCAAGACAGTCATACGCCTTTGACAGATCAAGAAACATACGCAGTGCCAAATATTTTTCTTCCATTAAATTGATAATGTTTTGTGTAAATTGGACTATCGCAGTTTGTGCAGATCTTTTGCTCAGATAACCATGTTGACTTGAGCTAAATAAATTGCATTTTTTGAAAAACGCTATTATGTTATTGCACATAGCTGCCTCGAATAACTTGGTAAGATACTTATTGATCTATAGTTTTCCAATGATTCAGGATCTCCTTTTTTTGTATACTGGTTTAATTATACCTAGAGCTAATTTTAGTTGAGACGGCAATACTCCAAATTTAATAGAATTGTTAATCAAATATATATCATAATATCATCTTGAAAAAATAAATAAGAAACGTAGGAACACATCGCCTATCCGTTGTGATATACCCTAAGGGAGTATCATAAATCCTATCCTCTTCAATATCTAAACAAATGACTTATTAGATGAGTCTTCTAAACGAGAAGTTCTAGGATTTGATGATGATATTACATAAAAGTTGAACAAAAGTCAAGCAAAAAGTAGAAGTCATTTACGCTATTGAATTAGTCTGAGCTATTTTTAATCGTGTAAATAATTCCCAAAAGTAAACGTATGTCATTAATGTGATACGCCAATGGTTTTCTACAATTCATTGAGATTGGATACCTAGGTACCTTTTTCAGTATCATATATTATGTTGTCTATCCTGCGCTCTTTATCTTTCTTTCTTTTTCTTTTATTCTTCTACCTGTGCTTGTTTTGTTCGCTCTTTTTTTTTCTAATTAGGAGAACTTGCTAAATGTACCTTATCTCTCACCGAATTGTTTGTTTCCATCTAGTTGGATGCTAGGTATTTTACTCAAAATGGCCACGCAATTTATTTACGTTGAACCTATATACGAATTCATTAGTTTTGTCGAGAAAAACGTTTAAAAACAGACAGTTTTTTTAGTAAGATTAATTAATTGTATGAAAAGAATATTTTAGATTTTATTTTTCATAATTTTGTAACGTTTTTATTAATGGTTAATAAAAGCTTTCTGTTTGTTGTTATTCAAACAGTTATTGTTTTTTTTTTTAAATTCACACACGTAATTTTAGAATACGGGTAAATTGGACTAGCGTAATAAGAGCCCAAAATTAACCGAGCGGAAAAAAAAACGAGAGATGGTAAAAAATAAAAAATGTACTTCTACCGCCAAAGAAGCTGTGAATTCTGGTATAAATATCTGAATATATAATGAAAAAGTGAACATAACAATATGTTGGAAGCATATAATACGCATTCTTCGAGTTTTCGTTTCCCTTTTACTACATAATAATAGTGAGCTGTATGGGTCGTCAGGCCGTGTTTGTAAAGCAGTTCACTCGGCATAAGGATACGGGAAAAGCCCAGGAACCGAGAGAGAATAGACCATGTTGGGGATAAATTGATCAATTCAATAACCGCAATGTCACACTAAAGTTTCTGCCTCAATCGTTACATTTTTACAAGCCATACTCTGCATCACGGGGTATACGTATATGTTATTTAACTTCATTTTAAAACATTGTATTGCTTTATGTTCCTTAAGAAAAACAACCGTCTCTTTTTCACCGAGAAATTTTCCAATACTTTTTGTCATTACTATAAAAGCTCACTTAATAAAAATTTTACATCTACAACACTGAACATTCCTTCCTATTACCTATTTGAAGTGTGTAATTTCTGGTTATCTATAATAGCATATTTCCCAAGTCTGGTAAGAGAGCAGGGATCCCATTATTTCGTTACTATATTATGTCTTGAATTTCTTTAAAAAGTTATTCTTCTTCATTATTCTCACTCTTTGTGCATCTCGTTCTTTCCGCAACACTTTTCACCTACATATCTACGGTATGTAGTAATGTAGTTAAGAACTACTGTCGTAAGTACGGCTGAGCATGTTTTCATTCCTTCCATGAGGCTAAGATTTACTAGTCCTACTATTCCACGCAATGGCTCCACCACTAACTCTGTGCTTTGCTTTCTTGATTCACGGCTCCAATTTTTCTCTGCCATGTTTCTGTACAGTTTTTTACGCGTTTGCTCTACAGCAGTGAACTTATTAAAGTCAGAATTTATCGCTTTAGTACCCCCTTGATATAATCATGTCATATTAAGCAGAAATATCTTGACCAGAAAGGTTTAATTTCGTGTCTTCAAACTCTGTAAATATCTAGCTGCATCTGATATGTCCAATAAGGTAAATATGTTGGGTTAAAAAAGGCTATGTGCAACTAGTTGGTCTAGTGGATTAGTCTAAGAACTTTCTTATTCACGTAAGCGAGAGTGGAGATGTTTTTGAAAGAAAAGGATGCGATATTGAACAGTGTTTTCAGATTTTCTGGAGAAAGCATATAAAAAGTAGGGAAAGGTCAAAAACGCAATGATTGTACCTCAAAATGCGAATAATACTTAATTAAAAAATAAGAATATTTTCCAAAGAATATTTATTCAGTTCAGACAGTCTGTACAATACATATTATAAGGTTATACAGTTAAGAAACATGGCATCAAAGCAAAAGGAACACTATATTATAGTGATACTCTATAGTTTATAATACATTCAAGTATAATTCGGCTTTGAGAGAGCTTTTGAGTAAAATCTACATCATACAAGTACGAAACATGTACACTTAATCTACTTACGAATTATTATAAACATTGTTTTTTTTTTCATAAATTACGTGAAACACATTCATTCCGACAAAAAATTTTTCAATTTAAAAATGATATGATTCACCTCTTACATTTAAACAAATAAAAAAGGATTCCAAAGTGGCATTTTGCTTATATTTAATACAAAAAAACTTTCTTCAAATAGAACAATTCACCAGAACCCTAAAGAGTTGTACAGTCAAACCAGATTGGGCTTAGCCTGGGGACCAGACCACTCAGATCACAATTTTTATGCAAAAATTTCATTCTCTTTAAATTTGATTTTAGATTTTTATTCTAGCTCTTATTGTACTTGTCTCAGATAGACACAGAGAGTTGTAATTGATGAAAATAAATCTAGGTCCAATTGTTGGAAACATCATGGAGCTAGGAATAAAAATAATGGACATTGAATGCACAGGGTTTTAGTTATAAAGACCCCCACATCGTGATGAAGAGTTATACTTATACTCTGTGATTCTTTTCTCTGTTAAAGTTTGTACAACAAGACACACTGTATACAAAAAATCAGCTAGAATACTGATTAGAGCAGTTAGAAGAGTTCTTTCATTTATTTTTGTTGAAATTTGTAGTATCAGCCCAAATGTTTCTTTTAAATCATCGATTGTACAAAAAAATTTTTTCTAAAATTCTTAAAATGTGAATTTTCTATTGAAGAATGTTGTTGATCTAATAATAGCTCAATGCCACTTCGAAAATCGATCTAGCAACTACAGTAAAATTTTATACATTTCCGCAAACATCTATAAATTGGGATTACATCGACTTTTCATGGTCATATAACTTAATATTGGAAAATTGTACCAAGTTCATGCTCTGTATCGTGTTTACAATTATTGTTATGTAAACTACGATGGAAATTGCACAAAAATACTATACTAAAAACAATACATAATCCAAAAATTTTTAAAACATTTCACATCCGTTCTTTTTTTGACAATATTGCACCTTGTCCACTATTTTAACAACTTACAGGATACCGTTAAAATGTATTCTAAACAGAAATTCTATAAAAAAGAAAGTTCAACACAAAAATTCAACTTATTCTACAATAAAACTAACGCCAAAAATTATACAGCAGCTTTTTCCTGCCTTTCAATAAACTAAACTGTAACAAATAGTATGCTTTGCATATAAAATCGAATAAATTTTAAAAGCTTTTAGCAGTATCTTGTACATAAAAAGTCAATGTAAACCGCATTTAGATCGCAATGAAAATTAAATGAGAATGTTTTAAAACGGTCTATATCACAGGCTAAAGTTTCAATATTACAAATATCAATACATTATAATATAATAAAAATCCTAACTTTCATTTAACCTGAAATTCAATTGCTTAAAATAATATACAGGGTGAATGATGAGAAATTCTAGGTAGGTACAGTTCCTTTCACAAACTAACCAAAATATATGATACAAATTGAACTTAGTCAAAATTCCCATTTCACCCTGTATATTAGTAAACAATGGGAGCCAGCAGATTTTATTGGTCATTTGATATTCACTGAAGAACGAATTCTGATTCTGAGTGTATTGAAATTTGTAATATTTCATTCACAATCACTTTCAAGCAAGATGCATTCATACGGGAACAGGGAGGCCGGAATCTCATTCAAATAATAAGTATTAAGAAGTCAGGAAATGTAAATAGAATGGTATTTATTTATCTTTAGATATAAACGCGGCAAGTTAAATGGTAATTGTACTACAATACATTGTTTATTTATTCTAGTAAGAGTTATTCTACAAATAACAACAAGCTTTCTCTTAAAAGCATTAATTAATCAGTCCAAGTTGCTTGAATAAAGTTTTTATAGTACGTTAATACGTCTACATATAGCCCTATTTAATTATTTACATAAAATGTTCTGTACAACATTCACAGGGAGTCGACGAAAAAAATGTTGCGGCTGAATATGTGCGGCACTCTCTCAATATTATTTAGTGATTAAACAAATATTATTATGTCTTATAATTCTGAATATACATGGTGCTCCATAAGTTCTACATCAGTGTTTATATACTTTTGATAAAGGGTAATTATTTCGATGAAGTCTTAAAAATGTTGTTTTCTAAACTCAATATGTTAAGCAGTATAGGTGAACGGTCGTTTGCAGGTGTTACTTTACATCGTCGTAAAACTTACAGAGCTATTCAATCAGAACAATTATAATTTCAAATCAAATTACTTTTAAATAATATTAATGTTTTATTTTATATTTGAAGGTAAGCAAGGATCATGGGGTCATGATAATATCAAGTACAATATAAACAAACATTTAGAAAACGATTTTATAACAAAAAACATGTAAAACAGTTAGATATATTTAAATTTATTTTACTTCCATACATAAAACTATGTACCTAATACATTACCAAGATTATGGGAAGATTTACCGGTACTATCATCTTGTTCGCCAACTCCTAGACCAAATTTTGTTATTATAAAGTGGGATGAGATTGTGGAAATTATCGGGATAGGTTCATATTACTTTTTTTTTCACTAAAGACTGCCTTAACGTTAGTCGTTACCTGAGAATCATTCTGTTTATTGAACTACAAAAATAACTTTTAAACACCATAAATATTGTAGCATCCTCATAATTCTTTAAAATATCAAACAATTTAATTCATTGGAGAATAAATATATAACAGAGAGGTTGTCGTTTACTGAAAAATATACAGTACCATTACTGAGTGGAAATAAAACTAGAATAGAATCTGAAAAATATTTGTACTCAGAGGTTTAAAACTATTTGACTTATGCCTGTCATATTTAGCAGTTGACAGAAAGTTTAAGTAATGGTTACTCAACTGATTTATGTTGAATAAAGGAGAGGTTGAACGCCTCTGGCAGTACCCAGAAACATAATTTAGTTAGACTCCGTTTCAGGTAAGAAGAACCCACATGAAGTTGCAGTCGTATGCGCGAACTTGTTGTCAAAATCATCAGTGCCATATTGTAAAATTTACATTCGACTTCAATTCAGTAGCGTAACGTTTTCACATTTTACACAAAACTAAAATCTGTCAGCCCTGACTATGGATAATTTTTCCTTCACAGCCATTTTCATAATGTAAAAATACTTTACGACTGTGAGTGCAGTGAGTTTCATAAAACCACTTTAGTCGTTAAAGTCCCTTTTACTATACGGTGAGGCTCTACGTCACTTTAGAACTACTTTAACCTATTTTGACATCCATGGGCGCTATTCTTGACCGTTCGCATCTTTCAAGGTCGTACGCATCTCATGATTCTGCGAATGAAAATGACTTTTGGTATTCTTGACCATCCGCAACTCTGCGATTATGCGCATTTTACAACGAGTGGTGTTTGTTGATCGCAACCGACTTGCGTATGCGATTCAATAGATATTCAATAGGTTATGTTTCTGAATTTTGTATGCATAAGTTGTTTTTGTGAAATATATATATCTCAACACTCAAAGTTAAAATTAAAATTATTATTATCCGTATATTCTTATTATAATACAAGTAATATTAGTTGAGGTTTGATAAACATTTTTTGGAATGGATGACCTACAATTTATAGCCAAGTTGGAGAATTTAGAAAATCAATTTTTGGACATATTTCAGAGCAAAATCGATCGAAAATTTTCCTCACGTTAGTTTTGTATTTTCTTTCATTAATTCAAATAACAATCTTTTTTGTTCCATAGAAGCATTTGCTTGCCCCTTAATTTTGGTATAGTTCATTTTTATAGAATGAGAGAATGAGTTAATAAACACATTCGAATAGCTTATTTACATCTCTGTTTACAGTCGAAACTTTAACAAAATGTCATTTGTAACGTCAACCAGCGTCAGCTGACACTGAATTGCGCTGTTGTCAAGTGTATTTGAGCAATAGAATAATACCAATCGTATGATTTTGCGAAGGGTGCACGAGAATATTATTTTTAGGAAATGTTCGCAAAGAGAGCATTCGCAGGCTTGCGTATACGTGACGTTGCGAACGATGTCAAGAATAGCACCCCATGTGTTTTGGAATTATATAAGTACCTACTGAAATATTTAAAAAAGTGTAATGGATACGACAGATTTAGATATTTCAACTGACTCCATGATGACCACAAGCTCGGATGAAGAAGAAAACTGTTTAAATAACATGTTTATATTTTGAAATTATTGAGAGCAATGATAATTCTTCTTGTTTAGTGAAGTTTGACCCCCTTGAACGCTTATTCGCAACGTTTTGAGGAACTTTCGGTACATTCATTGCACTGGATTGCATTTTAATTGTTGCTTATATTTTTCAAGTTGGTTAACAACAATATAAACGTTACAAGTTTTCACTCCCAGCCTGTAACTTTCTTTCAAAAAATGATAGAACTTTAAACGTGAAGATGGCCAGTTGTTGAAATTTACACAATAAGGTTTACCATTATGCACCACAAAAAGTAAAAACCTAACTTTACTTAAAGTAACCAAACAAGGTGATTATGAAAAAAGATGACTAAAGAGTTCTTAAAGTAAATTTAGCCAAAGTGACTTTAATGGCCACTTGCACCGTCATTATAACAGTAGTTTAAAATTTAACTATTAGTTAATTTGGAATTTTGGGTCGCAATTTAAGCCACGGTTAACCTCTTTTAAGCCACTGTTAAACCAAGCCACCGATTTTGGAGGCTTAAATCGTATGTAAACAAGAGTAGTATGAATTCTAACCTAAAAAACACACAAAACTGATGTGACTCGGTGCGTCTAAAAATGGATTTTTTGGAAGAAGACATTTTCCTTGAGGATGATAGGGATATATTGTAAATACCACAAATCTATGACTATTCAACTGAAATTTTAAGGTAGCACCCTTAGACTATGAGCCCATGGGGAAAAAAGTGGTGTTGAAACAGCAGCACACCCATTCAGAACGATAGTTTTTCATGCCACCATCAGTTCCAGCACTATGGCGTACATTTTCTCTTGTGCAGAAAAGCGTAGTGGAAAACTGAACATTTTATTTTCCACCTCCTAAAAATGTGATATGAAACTGTACGCCGTTTGTTACATTTGATAGTAGAATCATAGGAGATCGGTCAAGACTCTATGACGTTCAAAAATCAAAAAATTTTTGAAAACTCTTATTTTCTACCCTCTGAAAAAGTGCTTTGAAACTGTACGGCATTTGTTTCTGTAGATTATACAACATATAAATAAATATTTGACAGTACAAAAAAAGTTGTGTGAAAAGCCGTGGGAGATTTTTTATTTTGCGAGATTTTCCTACTAAAAAAATATCATCTGAAAATTTACGGCATTTGTTCTACTCTCGTAACATTTCGTAACACGTCAATGCGTGATGTGATATAGAGTTTTTTTCCTACATTTTCCGAACGATTATTTTTGAACGTCATAGAGTCTAAGATCCAAGATTCTACTATCAAATGTAACAAACGGCGTAAAGTTTCATATCACATTTTTAGGGGATGGAAAATAAAGTGTTCAGTTTTCCACTGCACTTTTCTGCACAAGAAAAAATGTACGCCATAGTGCTGGAACTGATGGTGGCATAATAAACTATCGTTCTGGGTTTGCTACTGTTTCAAATCGCGGCACTTTTTCCCCATGGGCTCATAGTCTACCTCAAAAGACCCTTTTACTGGGAACAGTTGTTTCAGTTATTAGTTTATAAATTGTTAAAGTAAAATTATTGAAAACAATTCAAGAGCAAGAGCTTTACAATTACTATCAATCGTTCCAGGGGCACATTTTAAATAGAGGAGTTTAAATGGCCAAAAGGGGGTATATTTGGACAAGAAATCGACTGGCACAATTATTTTTTTGTTAAAATTCTTTTTGAGCATTGAGAGGATACATTTCTAATAATTCAAAGTATTGGTATAGATTTTTTTCTAATTATACGCCCCACACACAATCCCCAGTCATCTATTTTTTTTATATCCGAAATCTAACCTCAAAATATCATTGACTGACGAGACTGAAGTTAGGTGTTAGAACCAACCGATTGTAATTTAGCAGAAATTCCCCAGATTGATAAGTTTTTTTTAACCAAGAACCCTCAAATTACGGTGCAAGTGATTGCAATTTAATCGATTACTTAAATTTTAACAGTGTTTTATTTTAAACAGTGAGTTAGCGAATACGATGCAAGTGGGCACTTTATTATGAAAATAACCCTTAACACTTAAATGTCAATAATAAAGTAACGGTCGCCATGAAACATCGTTTGTAACGCCAATGGCAACGTATAAAAAGAAGACTGATTTTAATATCTGCGCAAGACAGTTGGCAAACTTCATGTTGGTTCGTCTTATGTGAAACGGAATCTAGTTACACCACCGCTACACCAGCTAGTGTAAAATGTGTTTGTTCGGTATGGAATATCGCCAACGCTTCTTCTAGAATTCCCAACTGAGTTAAAAATAAACATCTTGATTCTCAATGTAAGACATCGCTCTGATAAATATTTTCATGATTTCTCCTCTAAAAAGAAAAAATCGCGTATACGTGTATATTTTTACATATCCAACAGAAACTATACAATCATTTAAAATTTACATATTGTGTTGCTTTGAAAATATTGTACAATTTTACGTATCTATAATTGTTGTCGAAGATTTTTACTATCTCCCGACTTAACTATTACCACCGAATAATAATCAATTATTCGGTGCTATTACATAGTAATCACAAAACAACATCTATCTATAGGAAAATATTTTACACCTGATAGAATTAGAGAAGACGAGAATATATTTTTAGTAACAAAGAATTATTGATTGAGTAATTAATGTCTCCTGTCTAAATTGTATAATTATTGTTTTCGAATTAAAAACCTGATTCATTTTGGATAAAAGATATCCCGAAATTGATCAATTCTCTCAAAAGCAGCTGCAAAATCAAGCATTTGAGGTATATAATAATATTATAAGATTCTTCTTTTCGTGCTGAAGGTATTAGCTGCCATGTCTGTTTCGGCAACTCCATTGCTTCATGTGGATGGTTTTGAAACTTCATTTTTTTTATTCAAGGTCATTCACTTCTATAGGTTTGTCAGTTTTGTGGCTAGAATTTTGATAATCTGTGAGAGACAAAATTAACAATAATTTTTGAACTAAAAATTCAAATTGAAAGTAATTTGGGAATATACATTGATATAGTATGCCCTTTTGGTAACTGAAATTTCAGGCTTTTATCTTCATCCACATCGGAATTACAGGCTTCGAGAAATTTTTTTGTTTTCGCTCGACTTGACTACATCAAATTATTACAAATTTAGACAGGGGCTTAAACGTTTTTTATGTATTGCATCTATTATCATAAAATAAGGTTTACACATTTTGTTTTCGCTTTCAACAATTACAAACAAAATTACAACAAATTGAAAATTATGAAATAATAAACTCCAACAAAATCACGAATCTTCAATTTGGTGACCAGACATTACTTGATAATCTTGACTGGCCACGGAACATCAAAACCTTTTTTATGGCACTTTAATTCGACAAATATTAACTGTTTGTGACTATACAGCGACTTGCCAAAAAAATTCAATATGGCGTCCTAGTGCAAACAAAAATATGGTTTTGGTCTTTTGGTATACACAAAAGTGTTGACACCTAACCTTAGTTCAGATCTTAGACCACAAAACTGAATTCTGCTATTGTAATTATCACTACTACTTTTTTAGATGTCATTATTGGTTTTGTTTGTGTCGCTATCAGTGTCACTGATACTGTTACTAATCTTTAAGATAGATAGATAGATACATTGTAAAAATGGCAAATGAAAATGTATAAACCTTGCAAAAAATTTCGTCCTACTGAAGATTATGATAAAAAGTTGTTTCTACCCTGACACCAAATTACGTATAAGAGTATTTAGAGTAAAGTTTACTCGGCCAGATTATTATTATGTCCCTGGATAACTATTTCTTTTTAAAAAATATATTCGTTCTGTCATAGAATTTTAGAAAAACTATTATCAGTTATCATAATATTTAAAGTTAAAAATTAAATTAATTGAAAATTAATACACAAGCTGTCCAAAAACATCAGTTTTGAGAGAATTTCATGAGATTTGAAAGATAATTTGCTTTATAGACCGGGAGCCGGCTGCATTTTTTACGATTAGTATTTACTTATAGCGGGTTGGTGCCCACCGTTGACCTCAAGGCGTTGAATGGGGACAGAATTTGTCGAGCGCTGACGATCTTCGCGGCGTGAGAGAAACACTGCCGAATTTTATATGTGGTGGGTCAAAAGCCCGGGTTGATATAGACGATGAATCGACTTATTTGAGCATCAATTATGGTACAAGAAATATCAAGTGAAAGCATCCCACCCATACTATTAGAGCTCTCAAAAAATGTTCTGTAATAAATGCCAAAGATAAGAAAAAGAGTTATGGAAAATAGTTTTTTGTAAAATCACTCAAAATAAATTCAAAATTAAACATTTAAAACCCTCTGCTGCTTTTAGACAACTTGTATTATCTGTTACATAGTCACTTTTGTGTTTTTTTGTATGTTTTGAAACTTCAAATGGTTTTTCTAAATTCTCGTTATATGCGGCTTAAGAAGCTTGGCACGATAGCTAAATAAACAAATAATTTAACAAATAACAAATAAATATTGCAACCCATAAATATAATCAGATATTTAACTTACTTGTACTTATAATTCTTCAGAAAAAAACAACAAAAATAACCTGGAAAACTGTCTTCATTTGAGCGCTACTACTTATGTACTAGATATCAACAAAAAATTGGTACATTTTTGTAAATAATATTCAAAAATCTCTATTTATTTGAAAAAACCAGCTTATTGTTGATTTGATTTGATAAAAAAGCACACAATTCTGGCTATTGTATTACCCTTTTTTGTTTTCGATATTCAACTGAATTTATTAATTTGGGACACTCTATACAATACTTTTAGTCGATTATATGAAAATTGATACCTAGTCTTTGTAGCACTTTCGACTATTGAACTATTTTCTAAAGAATTACTAGAGTACTTACATCATAACTGAAACTAGTCACCGGTAAACAATAAGACGAAAATAATGGCATTTAAAAAATGCAAATTTAATAAAAACAAAAGAGTAATATTAATCACAACAATGGTACGTAAAATAACGTCAAGTTTAGATCAGAAATCTGATCGTAATAAAAAAGAAAATAAAAATCAATAAACGGAATATAGTTACTTTTAAGTATAAAAATATTAACGTGAACACACTACCCTTATATACAACGAATTTAAAACACAACGAAGCCCAAAAATACTGCCGATTTAATTTATCGAACACCTTTTTACGAAAAGTCCCAAAAAAAGTGAACACAACTTAAACGAACAACAGCAGCTGAATGTCATTTCGATGGCCAACCCACGAAAATACAAAAAAATAGTTATTTATGATATGAGTGTTAAAAGTGAGGTTTTATTTTGTGAGTGAAAACGAACAAAATAAAATCACTTTTAACACAAATACCATACAATGTTTTTTGTACAACTTCCCTATTTTGATAATGAAACGAGCGAATTTGCAATGACAATAAATTCAAAATGCATTTTAGTATTCAAATAATCAAAAGATTGTTGTGAATGGCAGACGTTGCCAACGTTATGATTACTAACAAATGAGAAAAGACGCTGTCATTTGAATGGAGTGCTAAAAATATTTTTAACACTAGTGTTAAAAGTATTTTTAACACGCTGCTATGTAAACAATCGTTTTTAACATTGTTTGCTATCATTAAAAGTGTCACTTTTAATGACAGTTGTACAAAAAACTATTTTATAATAAATATGAAATCCCAGCTCAATCAGATCAATATTTTACCTGTCAAATATCAATTTTTAGTGCAACTTAAAATATCCAGCCATTATAATTTGATAGTCCTGTAATTACTCTGAGATCAAATTACTGAAGCTCCAAGAAATATCTCCTTTATGCCCCAAAGCAAAGTAACTTTGTTGCGTCCAGCCAGATGCAGTTGTAAATTGTTTTAGAACATTTGGTTGGACAAACTTCGTTCCGCATTGCGGCGCATTGTAAGATGTTTTGATAAAGTAGGAGATGAAACTAGAAGGCTCTAACAAGAATAAGAAATGAGCACTAACTAACTTTTCCTTGTGCCGTTATGATTGAAACAGCTAAAAAGAGGTCAGTACAGTCTTCCAACGCACCACTGGAGTTAATCAAATCTGATGGAGCCCATTCAGAGGTTGTTTAATGCTCTGTCACGGCTCTTTATGCATTAAATGTCTGCCAGATTAGTTGCTATTTGTATGAGATCAATTATTACTGTATTTTAGTTCATCCCGCTTTGAGATTGATTTCTAGTTTATCTAAAACAACCCTCTACTTCAAATATGAAAGTCCATTGATCACATAATGGGAATAAATTCGTCAAATTGTTCTTCTTCTTGGAACTTTAGAGTAAGAACTAACTTGGAATTATAATTGTGATTATTTGAAAAATAAAATAATTCTGAATTGAGTCCTTCATAATATCTGGAATAATACTAAAAGACCTTTAAGGCTATATTGGAAGGAAAATAAACAGTCATTTGGAAGGATGTGCCCCCGTTCTAAATTTTCGCAGATTAGCCATTTAAAAGAACCGCAACTAATGATAAAATTCTCGAAAAAACCGCTTTCAAGAAGTCCGATTTTGTATCGCATCAACACGACAAATCACTATGTATATAACACAAAATATCTATCACCATATTTTAATTCCCTTTATGTTGGAACCTTCGACACTGCCTTTAGGAGATCCGAGCTACCCGACTTTTCTATGTTCATTTTCATCGGATCATGGTGATGCTGGTGGAGATTCTGTTCCATTTTTTGCTGTTTTTCTTGTTGTTGCTGTTTGTGTCTTTCTTGCTCTTCCCGTTCTCTCCTCGCTTGCTCGTTTATTTCTTTTACTGCTCTTAATTCTTTTTTAAGTTTCATTCTTCGATTCTGGAACCAAATTTTTATCTGTCTCTCCGTCAGGCAAAGCGCATGTGCTATTTCGATGCGTCGTCGTCTTGTTAGATAGTGATTGAAGTGAAATTCTTTTTCTAATTCGAGGGTTTGGAAACGGGTGTATGTCTGTCGACCACGTCGTCTCGGACAACCATTAGGACCTGAAAAAATCGAAATGTGTTAAAAAGCTCAATTAATAAGATATAAATTACAAGAATTAAGTTTCATTCACACACAACAAATATTCATAATTGCATTGGATTTGAGTGCGAGGTGTAAGATTTTTCTTGTCGGGTTGAGTTTCTCTTCAATATAAGACAGAGGATATACAGGGTGTTTCATTGGGAAAGGGCCTAACTTCAACTGTATATGGTATCACTTTGGTGCTTCCAAAAACCTATATTTAATGTGTCCTGCACTTTATAACCAAGATACAGGGTGTTTTATAAATTCATCCTATATCTTTAGAACCTCATAACTTCCGAGTTACCCTGTATATTATTTTGAAATTTGGTACACGTAATAACCATTACCTAGAAACTCCATCTCCAAAAAGGAAATGCAGGTCAGGCTTAAGAAATATTTCAAAAACTAGTCTTTCCTAAAAACAACACCCTGTATATAGATTTTTTTGAAATTGCTCTTTATAATTGGAAAGAGTATAAAAAATTGAATCTACTTATTTCCTTTTTATTTTTCTGCAGACAATTTTACTACCAAAATTTTACCGTCAAAATTATAATTTATGCACGTTTTGGGGGTTAACAATAATATCGGGAGAGGTTTTTTTTTAGCTTGAAATGAAATCTATTTAATGCATCTAGAAAAGCATCCTAGAAATTCAATTTGAGTACAAACCACTAAAAAATGTGATTACAAGGCCGCAATTACGACAACATGCTTCGAATATTCCGAACACCCTGTATAAGGATATGTATCTGGAAATTATGCACTTCTACATTTAGAATAACAAGAGTAAAATACGAGAAATAAATTTATACTTCAAAATGGAGAGATTTTTATTAATTTTATTATTATTAATCGACATGAAAAGAAAACAAGAAATTCTAACAACATTGTCCAAACGAGTACGAGTAGGTACTTTTAACGTTTTGTTGCCCTTTCCCAATGAAGCACCCTGTATAAAAAAGATTTCGCCATACAGATCTTGATTGGCATCTTAAACACATCGACAATGACCAAAAAACTTCCAGAAGAACTATCTTGGTTCACCAGTAAGTTTATAGGATGACCTTGAATAAAAAAAATGAGGTTTCAAATACATAGTTTCAATTGAGTTGCCGAAACAGGCCTGGCATTTATCACGAAAAGAAGACACATTTTTGACATTTACGAATTTTGAAATTCAAATTGCTCATCTTTGCTGTTGTCACCTCTAATTGTTATTTATGTCAATAGTCACAGACTGTTTTGTGGTCAATAGTTGTCTCAAAAGATACTCCATTTCACTATAAAATAGAACTCATTCGTGACAACTCAAATTCTTCTATCATATCTTGACACAGAACTATCACTTCTATGGATAGTTTTTTGGTCTTAGTCGCCTCATACATGACATGTAATTTTATGTTGGTACTTCCTCTGCACCTGTTGCTTTAAATTTTAAATAAACTAAAAATCTAGCCAAACGTCAAGATGACGTTTTAATCGGAGTTTAATAATGGTAAAAGTAAATTTCAGTAATTTTCACTAAACATAATCAACCAGAAAAACTAATTGATAAAGAAATGGGCGATAAATGTTGTCCTACACGAGCTTGTTCGCCTTCTTGTGCTGGCGCTGGTAAAAATCCACCCCCGGACCCAAAAGATGGCGAGGCAACCAGAACATTTCTACTAGTAACCAATTGGAGGATGTACGGAAACAAAATTCAAATAAGCGACATAATAAAATGCATTAAAAAGTTAAAAATCCGAGATAAACAAATAATAATAGCACCCCCAGCTTTATATTTGGAATACACTTATCGTTTAGCAGGTAACGTAGTGCAAGTTGCTTGTCAAAACTGCTACTATCCCGATAAAGGTCCGTATACTGGTGAAATTTCCCCCGTGATGCTGAGAGACATGTGCATAGAATGGGTTATATTGGGATATTCTGATAGACGATACAATTTTTGCGAATCCGACGATCTAATCGCTTATAAAACTGCATACGCCTTAAACTGCGGTCTCAACGTAATATTATGTGTAAGCGATACTTTGAAAGATTGCAAAGAAGGTAAAACTATGGAAGCTATTTTTCGTCAACTGAAAAGCGTAGCAGGTCAAATAAAAAATAAACATCTTTGGCATAAAGTTGTCATAGCTTACGAACCGGTGTGGGCAACTGGTTTGTGCAAGCCTCCAGATGCACAACAAGTTCAAGACATACTTGCTTGTATACGGAATAATTTTAGTAAATGTATAAACGCTGAAGCTGCCACGACTATGCGAATAATCTATGGTGGATGTATTTCTGGAGATAACTGCGATGAATACGCCGTTATGCCAGATATTGATGGTTTTTTGATAAACGAATATGTTCTCAAGCCTGGGTTCAATGAAATATTAAACGTTAATCCTTTGCCTTAAAGGAGAAATTCGTATTTTTGTGGCAAATGCAGTTAAACTGATGAGAGGTACGAAAATTGACGTAGATAAACCAAAGTTATTCATTGTATGTCTTCCGAACTAAATTATTAATAAATTTTTTTTCAACTACTTTATTTTTGATAAACTATGCAGATATTTCCACGACTACAGGCCGTTAAACGTTTTTGTGTTAGGTACTATTGGATACTGCGATTAATTTTTGGCCACTTATCTCTGATAAGATAAGATATTTCGTATTCGTGAACCAGGGGGTCTATTCTCAAACAGTGACATTTTTTGTCGCATGCGAGATTATACTTTTGTCAATCAAGGATGTATATAAAGAAGTAAAATCTCGCATGCGACAAAAAATGTCACTGTTTGAGAATAGACCCCCAGGGATGAAAATCGAGCTCTAGATATAAATTTGCAGCACTTCCAGCAAGACAGAGCAACCCCTTATTATGCAGAAACTGCCACCTAAGGTCACCAGACTCAACTGGGCACGACATTTTATAATGAAGGCTCCTCAATTATATAAAAATATAGTGTATATTCTTTTTTCAGTTATTATTATTTTACCGAAAAGTCATAACAGTTAAAGCAAAAAAATGTAGGTTTCTAATACCTGCCGTATTTCAGTTAACTGATAAAACTTTTACAATTTCCAGTTTCGAGAACGTCTATTATCTTGTTTAGTAAACCCTTTGGATATATCTGCAAGGTAATAAAAAGTTTACTGAATGGTACTTTCTTTTTTATGACTGAAAGGGATGCTGTAAAACCCTTTTTTAAATAGTTTGAGAAAAAAACTAAAAGAATGTAGAGAAATCGGAAATACCTACTTTCACCAGTTTAAAAAGGTGTTGTTAAGTACAAGAAAATTTCTAAAATGAGTTTGAATGGAGCGTTTGAAATGAATTCGGTTTCTAACGAGAATATTGTTCAAGTGCAGTTGCTGACAGTAAGATATTTATATGTTGAAAGTTTATTGTTTTTCACAGTTAAAAAATCAGGTTCATTTTATTATAAATAATAGTGATGAGCAAAATTGGTCTTGGTCTTGTGAAAAAGCAAGACCAAGACCGAGACCAAAACCATTCTTCGACTCGCAAGACCAAGACCAAGACCAAGACAGAATGAACAAGAACAAGACTAATACCAAGACCTACTATGCAAGACTAAGACTAGATACGCAAGATTCAACCAAAAATTCTTTTTCACAGTAGCTATATGAGATAAAATATTTGTAACAGCGTCAACATATGCTTTTCTTGGAACAATATAAGTTGGCATGTCGAATTGTCAGTTTTCTATACTAGATTTTAACGATATACATGAAAAAACAAAGAAATCACTGTTTAAAAAAAAACGATCTACAAAAATGTTCGAAGAGTACATAATGTCTTAATGAACTTTTTTTAATTCAAAGATACCTAGTTAATCTTGACAACGGTAGCTGGAACGCTACCGAAACGTCGAAATAAAAATTAAAAAACATTATTGTGGTTTGATTCCCAAAAGAATAAGAAAAAAGAATAAGTAATGCCACAAGGAACTTACAGAAGATATCAAAGATAGTGAATTTGGGCTTAAAAATGTTTGTTGCATAAAAATAAAATGTTTACAAAATGTTTTGAAAGATGTTCGTTAAGAAATTATGGCAAGACCAAGACCGAGACCAGACAGATTTGAGCAAGACCAAGACCAAGACTGAATGAGCAAGTCCAAGACCAAGACTGAGACTGTTCGAGTCTTGGTCTTGGTCTTGGTCTTGCTTTGCTCATCACTAATAAATACCGTTTTTTTAATACAATCCACCATTAAATTCTAGATCCAAGACGACTTTACTTGCTATCTTACGTTTATCCAAAAATATGATATGACCTATAACAATCATATAATAAAGAAATAAAAAAATGTATATAGGAGAGAAAGCGAATGAGAATACATAAAAAACACACATTTATCAGACACTCTCATCCTTATCCCGACACTATACATTTCCCTGACATTGATTTATTCCTATCCGAGGGTGACTACGGGAGGTCTTGACTGTAATATTACACCCAAATGGTGAATGTATAGGAAAAAGTAAAGGACGACGCAGACTCACTGTCAGGCGCACCTACAACCTCTTTTAATTAGTTAAGCTCTGTTCTCGGTCTAGTAACAAAAGGACAGGTCATTAAGATTTATAGCTATTCGAAAATTTCCATTTGGTGTTTGATATTAAAAATGTCGGTGTTCTTAGAACGATTTTTCCCAAATTTTCAGGAAGTGTTATATAGAAGAAACTATTGTAACTCAAGACAGTCTACTTAAATAACAGGAATAATCTTAGATATGGATATGAAGTTGAAAGCCTTGAAACGACTTTAGTCAAACCGAATCTCGTAACCGAATCTCGTTTTTACAAAACTTATTTGTATTTTTCAATAAATGCTTGTTTTGCTTGCGGAGTTCATCAAACATTTTCCCGTTCTCATATATTTCCGATTTATATTCAACAAAAAACCTTCCACCACCACTGGTTCATTCCTATTTGAAGTTAAATCACTACGCCAATGATCTGGCACTCTCTCGTACAGGTCCCTTTAGACCTGAGGGCGCAGTTGGGGTTAACATCTCGTTATGTAAAGTGTCTGTTTACAGGCATAACTTACGCACATTCGACTCGCCCATAATTCTCACGGAAATGGCGGCTGTAGACAAAATGATGATGGCAAATGTCTCCCCAACAACCATTTCGGAGGTCATTTCTAATCTTCTAATAGTTCTTCTCTAATTTATTGAATTAGGCGGCATTCAAACCAACAAAAGGCAGTCAATAGGTGTATTGGAAATCTGTTTGAATGGAGAATATGTTATTGTTTGGGGATTTTTATTGAAAAATAGGTGGATTTGTTGAATTTATTTGAAGAACATTCAGAAAGGAGTACCAGAAAGATGCTTAACAAGTAAATGTTAGTAACAAAACGGTTTGGAATGTTCTAGGACCTCCCCAGACCCCATTTGAAAAAATAAGGGATAATAAACCATTTAAAATAAATAAAATGTCAATGATTTAATGGAAGAGGCCAAAATATTGGGGAAAAATAACATTGGCCACTTTTTGCAATGTTCTCGACGGGCGAGAACGGGGTTTAAGGTACACATATTGATACCTACGGATATTCCCATTACAATGAACTTTAAATCATCGAAAAATATTGATTTTTGACCGAGTTATGGAAGAATTTGTCCGCCGATTTACAAGTTAAATTTATAGACGGTAGCATTTATAGAGGTAGTGCAGCTGCGTAAGCGAGGGGACGTTTGGATGCGATTATCTCGAAAACTATTGCATTTTGGAAAAAATGATAGAGACCATTTTTGTAGACAATTTAACGACCTTCACTTTTAACCTGAACAAAAATTTTCCAAATTGCATATTTCGGGAGATAATGGCGGGAAACCGTTTTTTGGGGGGCTTAGGGGCTATTTTGGACCCTTAGTCAAGGCGCAATCTTGGAGAACTTTTTCTCCCTTTAAAGTACCTGTCAAGACCTACAAATCAAGCCAAGAAAAATTATTGGACAAATATATTGATAGGTTTTCCCCTTCAGTTACTGGACTATTATTCAACTTACCGATTTTATTTGGAAGTTATGATTAAACGCAATAAAAGAAAACAAAAACGTTGAGTATGTCTTTGTTGAATCGTATGACCCGCAGGATGAGACTATATCTAATGACACTCTGTATTGGCAATTGATTTCGGGGATAATTATAAATAATCCCAATTCTGCTAGCACAATTCAATGTTCAAGAACAGTCATGAAATAATTAATTGTATCCTTTTATTCTATTTTTGTAACAAGAATTTTGCGGGTCAAAAGGTTAAAATCATCAAATCAACTTAAATATAAAACAAAATTAATAGTATCCTGTCTACCTATATAAAAATACGTGCCGTAGTCGAGCATTCTAAGGAATCCATTAATTAGATAAAAGACAACCCTCATAACTCACTTATACCTTAAACGATACCATGGTCAAAGACCTTTTCTTAAACAGTCAGGAATTTGTCCCGTCCACAGAGTAATATGGCGGACGCGTAACTATAGCAACCGTCCCCGGGTGGTAAGGCTGCACCCCTCGTACTTTAATTTTCTAAAGAGAGTGGCTAGTACACCGACATTACGGGAATGATTGTCTGTATTGTGGTTAAGTGCAGACAGGATATATAATTACTTAAATTGTATACCACTACGAAAACTAAATGAAATAACATAAAATACAGAGAAATATTATTGTTATCATATCCCAATAATGTCGCTTAAGTTAGTGCGATGGGGAGTATGATTTTGGGAAGTATAGTTACGATGGTAAATATTGATCCTGCCACTATCAAAGGTCCTGTTTTCAAGTATCGCTTTCGTACTAAACTGGTTTGTCTGGAAGGATAATAATATAAACGGTTCAAAAAATACTCTTTTGGTATCACAACATAAGAAGCAGCAACGGAAGCCTGGCAAAGCTTATTAAGCTTTTTTGACGTTTTTCTGTAGATCGTTAACAACAAAGAAGTATTTTATGCAACTTACTGTTTCGAACGTCAGAACTTGGGAGAAATAGTCACTACCCTTTGTTTGGTAAGGGCAGAAGTAACATTGATTGTTGTGACCCCAATATGTAGAATACAGTTAATCTGAATAAAAGATTTGCATTTGGAATTTATTTTATTAGGGATCCTCAATTTTTCATTGTTTCAATGGCAGCTTATTTTTCTTTGGATTTGTAAATCAACGGAAAAGACCCTCATTTTATGTAGAATGTAAATATATGGATACTAAAAAAGTTCTTGTGAACAAAAACACGTGAATTACAAGCAGTAAAGTTAAATATAAAACGGAATTTGGAGAAAAGTAAGAATCTAAAATTAAGAAAAATCAACAATGGGGAAATAGAATATAATAGTTCTCATAGATGTAACAAATATCTGAGAAATATTAACCAAAAATGTATGAATATTCCAATAATATTTGTTGGAGAAAGGGCTGGAACTTGGAACCGATAAAAAATGAACCAAAAACATCACTACAAAGCTCACTTAAGCTCCAAATGTTGTTGTAGAGGAAGACATGATGCTCCCAAGAATACTGGAGGTTGGAAGAGGATTAAAAAAAACAAATGAAATTGACGAAAGCTGTGAAGTTTACGGGCCTTCATGACAAAGAGTTGTTGTTTGAAATTAATATTAGCAGCGAACAAAAGATATATTCAAGGCAGTAGCTTCAGAAACTCCTCTTGCTCATTAATGACATTCGTTAGACCAGGGACCTACTGCGACATTGCAAAAACGTTCACAAAAAGGGCCACAGAAAAATTGGTATCCAAATTCACCAGTGCAAGGACAAGCGAAACAGCTCATAAAAGACTGTTTGTAAAATTCCACTACATACTTAATGAATAAGATCAGGAAAAGTGTTAAAACTGTGGTGTGTCCTAATTGGGCACTGAAAAAATTAGAAACGCCTGACAGATGCATACCTGGTTATTTGCACTAGGCGACAGAAAGTCACAGGTAAACAACTAGGTATATAGAAGAATCAAAGCTGGGAGACTTTTGACAGATTCGGGTTGGGGAAAGTGGTCTAAATAAAGAGGGCTACGATAAATACGAAAAGTTCGCTGTGGACTTAATAGGCCTGTAACTAGTAACCACCTTACAAAATATATACTAGCACCTTGCCTCCAATTCAAATTTCTAGCTATTGATTGTATATATAATAGTTATTTCTTTTACTAGGCATAGAAGCACAAGATTTAATGCCGCGGCAGCCAAGGCATTAAATCTGCTTTTCTGCCGTGTGAAACATAATTTTTTCTTGAAATTTGTTCCAATTCCACGCAATAAAACCAGTTTATTATCATCAGCATCATTTCGAGTTTTCTTAATGTCACTGTCAATTTTAATAACCAGTTTGATTTAAATTATTACTTGGAAGGTTGCCTAGCAACGAACTTTTTCTGCTTAGGCAGTAAAAGTGGACTTTTTCTGGCCGCTTTTAATGTCATTTGGAGAAAAATGTATTTATATATCTAGTACTAAAATAGAAGTTAAAAATTTTGTAAAAAGGTCGAACACGGGTTCTAATTTACGAAATTAAATTCAAAACCTAAATAAAGACAAGTTTTCTGTACAAATAAAGGCATTTTATTTCATACGTATATATACATTTCAATACATTTAACGATTTTATTTTATTATTGAAAATTCAGCAACTTCCATAAGATGTTATTATGATTATCATCAGAAGTTGACTCCCTGTTTTTCCCTCAATTTCACTCAAAACCATTTTGGTTCTTGTAGATTTGGAACGCCATTTGTACCTATATAAATCTACATTAGAAGATTATGTCATTGTCGTTCACTAAACTAACTTTCCAGCTTATCTATATTTATTCAGTTTGCGCAGCCTTTGAAAATTGACTTTTTGCTGCAATGTTTTGTTAGCAAACACATCCTACTTGAAATCTCTTTGAAATTGTATCTTCTCCTTACAATATAGAGCTCACAGATTTGATGGGGTTATAATATTGTTTGAAGACATAAAAATGCTGCCAGCCTTTGCTTCAAGAACATGAATAAATATGGAAATTCATGTTCAAACGTCTTGTATCAGACTCTCTCCAATATTTTATCATTTTGGTGTGGATTAAACTGTTCAAAATCTTAGATCTCTACAGGTACAGGGCAGATGAGTACATTTTTTTTGCATTCTTTGAGAGTTTTCTGCTTCAACTTCATAATTCCCTTTTCCTTACGAATATTTTTGTGCAGAAATATTTCCAACATCTTCTGTTTTGATCTGTCGGTATTTATTAATTTCACAATCACATGTATCACATGTAACATCTTCATCACTTAAGGTATTATCGAGACCTCCGGAGCTAAAATTTTAATGTTACAGTCGATCTTAATATAAAATATTAATGAATAAATTCATACCGTTATGGCTTCCCAAGTCCTGGAAATCATGAATAGGACGTAGTTGCATATGATAGCCATGAAATCCTCTGGTAGCGGTAGGTATATTGTATGTATCTGAAAAGACGACACAAACAGTTATTTTGATAATGGGCTATCAAAAATATTTTTTTTTCGGTTATATTTTATTTCAGTGTACAATATTCCTACCCTTACCTTCGATTTCGGCATTTTCATTATCTATTAGCAACAAAATCTGAGTATTTTCCCCTAGTTACTACAATTTTATAGCACGTCACGTTTAATATGTAGACTTAACCTCACATATACCTATGTGTCAAGTGACCTGTTGACATTATGCTGTCAGACATGCGCGTACCCAGATAGAGGAAGGGGACAGCTGCCCCCCATGGAAGCAAAAAAATTATTCCTTATTAAATTTTGTTGCTGGAAATTATTGCAATTCTTGAAATAACTATTTTAATAATAAAAAAAATACTTACACTATTGAAAATTATGAAATTTATCTAGGGACACCTAGTACCTAGCGACTGGTAGAGAAAAATATGTGAGTCTGCTAGTGGGATTCAAGAGACGGAGAGATGTCTAGCCTACAAAAGGCTTTAAAAATTGTACTTAATCCTAAAATTAATCTTGTGATGTAATTATCCCAACATCATTTAAAACTGTTATACTAGGGAACAGTCCAAAGTGAACCTTTAATTTGAAAGTGAATTATTTAGTATTTGCTCGGGTCAGCGGTAGGATTAATTCATTGCTGATCCCTCTATTTACATAACTAACTATCTACATTCTAAGCGACAAACTTTCTATTAAACATAAACTGGGTGATACAACATTAATTAATAAATAATAATGAGGTTGAAAATTTTTGGAAAAAACTTTCAGCAAATTACGAGAGGAAATAAAAAATCGAGTGATCCGTGTAACGTAAACCTAGCTTTAGCAAGGAGCGCTTAAGGTGGGTTTCCACTCAGCGGTTTGATAAATTATTTTTCTCATCTAGAAAAACAAATGTAGGATCCTTTTTTTGCATAAATTCTCACACTCAAAATAATGTACCTGATCTATGAAAAGGATCCTGTTGAAAAAATCAATCGGAGCCAATAAAGCCGTTTTCAACGTTTTCAAACTCAAAATCGGCCTATCTATAACGCATTCGGACCTACTGCAAAATATTGCCTTAAAAAAATGCAATGGCAGTAGAGTATTTTCAGTAGTAATACCCCTAGGGTCTTGATAATACCAAGATAATTTTGTCATAGAGAATGCTGAGTGCTGAAAGCGTGTTGCTTGATCCTTTGAGCAACACGCTTGAAGGATTCTCTACGATAAAATTTTGAGTATTTATCAAGACCCAAGGAGTATTCGATAAGATAATTTTTTACTTTGTAGATATCAAAAAATTGATTGACAATCTGACGTTCAATAATTTTTGATACAAACTTCATTAGTTTTAATCAAATATTATTCATTTTTATTTAAAACTACAGTTGTGAAAAGTACAATTGGTAAATTAATTGAATCGTTAGATGCAATACCTAATATTCGCGACATTTTTAATCCAGTTGTCAGTTTGACGTTTAATTAATGTTTAATTAAAAGTATACAACACCAAACTGAAAACACCACATGAAGGGTATTATCGTTGTAATACAGCCGTGATTGGATGAAATTCAACACATGACTTGAAATTAAGTAATTTGATTGGTTACTATATTCGGTGAAAAATTATCGATAATAATACAACAAGTGTGTTAATGATTATCGAAATACAAATTTCTTCCATTTTGAGAAATAAATTGTTGTTTGGAAACAGGGCGAGCGCGTAAGCGCGAGTGTGGTTTCCTAAAACAACAATTTGTTTCGAAAAAGAGAAGAAATTTTCGATAATCATTAATTACACGAGTTGTATTTGTCAAGATTATTTCTTGATACAATTATTCTGACGTTACTTTAATAATTTGACATTTTCTGTCAGTCACTAGATTTTCAATATCGAATAAAACAACTAATGACAACGCGAATCACACGTATAGAAAAATTGCATGTATCCAATCAGGTGCCGAAATACAAAATCGAAAACATGGTGTTTTCAGATATCAATCCTCATATTTAAACCAATCCAAGGCGCGTATTTTGTATTGAGTGAAATAATCTGAAGTTTTTTTTCATTTCCTTTTTTTGAGGATTTTCTCATAGTCTTGCCTTGGCTTTGCGTTAGGTTTGACATAAAGTAAGAAATACTAATTTCAACCACAACCTATTTTATTTATTTGAAAAATTGATGATTCCTTTCGATAAACTATTTTTTTATACCATCAATTACTCTGCTGAATTCTTTAATTGTTTAAGTGAATGAAACGTAATAATTTATATTCCTTAGGAGCAAGGGAATAAAACCGGGAAGGCAGTGTGTGTTCCAGAGTTAATATAAAAGTAAAACTTTCAGCAAACGTGAAACAAATCATTCGCAAGTTTTATAGCCCGATAAACATTGAGAACATCCGAAGTTCCAAGGAAAGGCAGTATGTGTCTTTCTGAGAGTTTAGACGTAACGTAATATTATCTTTAGTCACGATTCGCGCACCGGCTGCGATCAACAGAAAAGGAAGGAATGTGAAGGAAAGGACTTGACTTACAGTACGTGCGTCGCATTGCCGATTAGTACCTACAGCCTTCACAGTCTAAGGAACTAATGATGGATTAGCAGACACTGCTTTGTATAAAACAGATCCTTACCGGCCATGAAATGTAACAAAATAATGCATGATTTGAAGTAATGACAGTTGACGACACATTTTCATATTTTTGACGTGGCAGATGTACTGATTGCGGAAAAATTTAATAGGTCATACGATTCACACAAGTACTAGAATCATATGAACAGCAGTACTTAAAAGAGAGAGACAAGAAGCTCACAATTACATCATTCCCTACTACTAAAACACAACGGTTAAAAGTAAAAAGGAGCAACTATTGATTCAACAAAAATCTCACCTTTTTGGTTACATAGTCCTGTCCTGTAATAGCTACAACGACACCTGAGGCGACGCGAGAATTCAACTTTGATTTGCATACATTTATTCATGCACCAGATGGAGTTGACTACCGTACCATTATTAAACTTAACGTCTCTTTATGCCCAGCATAGAATTCAATTAAAATTTCAAGAATAAGCTTAGAACTTGTTACTCTACAAAACTTTGTCTACACATATCGAATTCTTCAAAACAGTGGCATTACAAAGAAGACTATAGTTGATTTGTTTAGTGCAATGACGATGGAATATTAGCCGTTGGGATATAGTAAGGAAAATGAGAGTTTTATCTGTGATAAATTAACTCCAATTTTAAAATGTCATATACCTGGAAATGTTATTGTCACTTTACTTTGACATCGATAAAAAAGGTGCATCCTTTTTTATCAAAGGTAATACCACGAGTGCTTCAAATTTTATCGATAATTTTTTCTTTTCCACGAAAACTTGTTTATTTGGCAAAAATATGAAAACAAACCGATTGATAAAATCACGAGTCCGTTAGGACGAGGGATTTTATCTAAATTCGGTTTGTTTGAATGTTTTTGCCTAAAATAAACAAGTTTGAGTGATGAAAATAAAAAATTATGTGATACTATTTGAAGAACGAGTTGTATTTGGGAAGATTATTTTTTTCAACAATTAAACATTTTGTATTACCTGAATATTCAATATTCCCTTGGGTGATGGCACTCAATCGGTTTGTGTTCATTTTTCAATAAACTTCGAAGCACTTTTAGTTGTCAATAATGACAAATTCAAAGTAAAATTTTGACGTTTCGATGTAAACAAGGTTTTTCGTACTTCCGGGCCTAAAGTGACAACTTCACTCCCTTGTGACAGGTACTAAAGTGTCACATTTAATCCCTCCGGGATTAAATATTGACGAAACTCCCGGAACGATTAAATCACAAACAAACGAATTTAAGGGATATTTTATTGAAAAATATAATTAATTAATTAATTAATTAACCAGTCTTTCCTGGGTTAATGCAGCAGGTAACTGACGAGTAACAGATAGGTCCTTTTCATATTGAACTGGTGTTTGTTTCGAAGATCCTGCGGAAACAGGAAGCGAGAATGAGGACTGTGGCATAACTATAGTGGACGAATCGGCGACTTGACCAAATATTTTATCTGAAATTTTTTGTTTATTTTTAATAGACGATTCAATATATCCCTCGGCCACGTTGGAGGATTTCCATCCTCCATGTCTCTTCAGCACGTCTATTGTTCCTCCCGAATCAGCTAACAAAGACGCAGATGTGCGTCTAAAACAATGTCCCGTATAAGACGTCGCATTTTCTAATTTCAAGAAAGCTGCTATTTGCCGTGGAAATGTACCAAACATGTTTTTTCCTACTACTCGCGTAGTACATTCTTTGTTGATGTATTGAACAAAAAATTTTGAATGAGTTGTCCCTGTCTTTCGCAATGCCACATATTTCCGAAATATCGCCACAAAACTGATGGCACTGTTTTCTGAATTTTTGATCACAAAATTTCGGTCAATTTTACTTTTGGTGTTTCTAATCGCAATTAGGAAGGAATCGCCCAAATCTCTCACATCGTCGAAATTAAATTATTGAAATAATTAATAAAATCATACCGGAAGTACGAAAAGTATCGTATATACCTTGCGACTGAAGTACATTTAATCCTTCAGGTAAATTAAACTTTACCTTCAGGATTAAATGTACTACTTCAGTCCCGCGGTATATAATATACTATTATCGATGAGGAAGCAGAATTATCAGTATAATACCGAATGATTCGTTAGAATAATGTATTGCTATTGGTTAAAACCACCAAAATGTCAGATTTTGACAAGTGAAAAAAATAATCGGATAAAAACTTCTCTTCCTCAATATCTAGTAAGTATCAGTACACCAAAGCAAACAATTTATAACAGTTGTGTAGGTATTTAACAATTGTACTATCAAAAAATCGAATTTTATTGTATTAATAAAGATAATTATTGTTGTTGTTCATCCATATATTCTGTCGTTTAATTTATCTTGCCAAAAAACACTCGAGCTTTTCTTGTATCAGATAAATTTATCTTTAATTCAAAGTTTTGCCAATCACTAATTTTACGGGAAAAACTGACATTAGATAAAATCGATGTCAATTTTTCTCGTAAAATTAGTGATTGGCAAAACTGTTTCGTTGCAAAGAGAAATTTATCCGATAAAAAAAGCTCTTGTGTTTTTACTGTTGGTTATTGTTAAGTAAGTTACTTATGTACTGCCCGAGAGCAAGTTATTAGTCCTTACCTTTTGAGGCACAATCCTCGCAACATCATTATAACAAATTCGTGTCCTTAGTCCTTAGAGAAATGAAAGAAAGAAGGATCAAAGAACGAAATGAAAAGCAACCAATTCATTTTTATCCAATAAAAAGCATTATATTTATAGATTTACTGCCTATAACCGAAGTTAATTATATGAAAATAACAATTAAATCATTAAAAATTACGATCATTATTATTTAACGGCCATTAATATATAATTAAATTGAAAACAATGTAGGTAGGCTTTGTTGATGTAATCGTTAATAAAAAATTATCCATCTGGCAAACAAAGTAAGGTTTTTATTCAAGGTAATTGTTTACCCAGTAGCACTAACCATGATAGTATTATATTTATTTATTTAAAGTATTCTTCATAATTATTTATTTGAGGGATAGATAATTATATAAAAAGTCAATACCCCCTGAAATTTTATTTATGAATTTTTGAAACATATCACCAGCATTTCTTAAATCAAAAGGAACTTGAATATTCCAATACAAATATCGAATGATAATAATTCTAATTTCTAGCTTAGGGGCCTTCAATGCAGTCAATTTTACAGTACATATTTGAGACAATGTCTGGCTTCTTGAAATATACCATTATTTCAACTTCCTGACACGAAAAGCTCAAGAGGCAGGGCCGCGCCTAGCTTCAAATGCGCCCCTGAGCAAGGAACAAAAATGCCCCCTCCCCTCAAAATATATACTCTCTTTTTTGTACAATTCTGCATCTGTAAATTTAAATGTTGGAAAAATGAAGTGTCTAGACGGCGCCCCAAAGTACTCGACGCCCATGGACATTGCCCATCCTGCCCTTATGGACAGTGCGGGCCTGCCAAGAGGCCGAGGTCTGGCAATAAGACCAGCATTCGAGAAAATCTTGTTTTTTTTAAAGATTAAACAATAAAACATCTTAAAGGTATCACTAATATTGAAAACTCTTGAAAAATATATTTATATTTATATATATTTAAATATATTTACAGATAGAAAGGAATGTAAGAGGAGGAAACAGCCTCCCCCATTATTCTCGAACAAGAAGAAGGTCGCATTGGAGATAAAGACTCAGAGAACTAGGGGACCAAGGTAGGATTTCTGCAAGGTAAAAATCTCAAAACAGGTGCCGGAACTGTTTTTGCTGGGCAGGAATCCGCTAGGAATTATAATTGGTCCAGCATTAGTATCACTAGTATAAGTATCACTTATAGTTGACAAAGTTGCCAAATAATTATCTGGGTAGGAGGAATGATTTTGGCTACGATATTTTGTTGGTAAATATTCATTTTCACGCAATGAGTATAAATAAATACAGTTTTATGAATTATGGAGTACAATGTGTTTTAAAATATTCAGGTTTTTATGTGCGCCGCTGTATCTTATCACACAGTCACATTATGTCTTATGTCACGTGCATTGCAAACAAAAACATGATTTTGCCACCTGTGAGAAAATAAATAGGAAGTGAATTTATGTGTAGCGTGTTGTAGCGAAATTTATATTGTTTACTAATACTGTTTATAAGGTCGTAAAAGATGTCTGCTAAAGGCAACCAAACAAATTAGGCGAAATTTATTATAGACATAATGAATCACTTTCATTATCATTTGAT
>CAJUYG010000527.1:0-11857 GCA_910591675.1 Galerucella calmariensis | reverse complement strand
ATACAGCAAAAATTAATTTAATTGCAATTTTAACAATGTTCCGGACTCCGGAACAGGTTGCAAAATTTCATAGTTTGTTTTTATACCATTCCCGACCTTACGTCAAAATTTGAAAACTTTTGGAATTATAATCAATTGATTGTCTTGACTGACTGAACTGTAATAAATTTCCATAATTGAATCGCTGATTGCAGAAAGGGTACTAGTCATGTTTACGCATATTTTGAGATTTTTACGTGAATCCACAGTTCAACCCAATCCTCATCGTTGTGGGCATAAAGAATTCATATTCTGATGAACACCATGTAAAATAATCATTCATTCAAATAACGTTGAGTACAGAAAAGGTCTAAGTATGACTTGTACCCTTTATGCAGTCAATCGGATATCACTGTTGATAAATTGAGTTTACTGTATATACCCTCACTTCGTGGAAATCTGTGGAAACTGTTTCTAAATGACTCCACAATATATTTGTAAAAATGTGTAAATTGCAAGTAAATTGACAATTGTTTCGATATAAATATCATTTATATCGAAACAATTGTCAATTTACTTGCAATTTACACATTTTTACAAATATATTGTGGAGTCATTTAGAAACAGTTAGTTTCATTTAAAACCATATAATGAGTAGATTCCACGAAGTGAGGGTATATACAGTTAACTCAATTTATCAACAGTGATATCCGATTGACTGCATAAATTTATATCGAAACAATTGTCAATTTACTTGCAATTTACACATTTTTACAAATATATTGTGGAGTCATTTAGAAACAGTTAGTTTCATTTAAAACCATATACTGTTGATAAATGTTCAATTCAATGTAATTTTGAAAAAAAGTCGATTGTGTATACCTTACATCAGTATATAGAAATTATAGCATCTTCCAGCAACAAACATAAACTTCTAATCCATCTTGTGGATGGAATGGGTATATGTATAGTGAATTTTAAAGACTGGTGTCCTGGACTTCATAGAAAAACAGCTATTTATTTTGAATCGTCTCAAAGAGGTACGCCAAAAGATAGACAAGTTGCGTTTAACATCAGCAGCTTTCATCAGTTTTGCTTCTGCAAGAATGATGTAGTACTTGGGAAAGGTGTAGTACTTGCCAAAGGCTACACTAATGGATTCGTGATACATTTTGTCAAGGACTCTCCAATATTGTAGCTGAACCTAAAGTATTTTGTTACACAACAGGAAAACTTACCATGAAATCTGATAAAATGGATCACATAAAGAAATTGGCTAAATATGAGAAAGACGTTGAAGAAAAGAATTTTGGGATAATATTTTTAGTTGGCTTATTAAAAATTAAAAATCTGTGTTTTGAAATCCAAATTTTTCTTCCAGTAAAGTGTTTTCGGTCAATTACTCCTTTTTAATTCTTCCAATTGATAAAAAAAGGATATATGTTAGTCAACTTAAAATGTCTATAACTTTTTACTGCTTGGAGCATATATTTCCAATTACCCTTAAGAGGGATAGTATTTTGGAATAGTTTTAACATGCACATTCAGTTTTTTCATAAATTATGCTGCAGTTCGAAAAACAGTTATTTGCATTTATCTCAGAAGTTGAGTTCAGTGACATAATATATATCCTTTCTACAATCAGCGATTCAATTAATTTCATTACATTACAAATCTTAAAACTAGAAGTCCTAATAATGATAAAATATTTATATATTTACAATCGACTTCATTCCAGAATTATTTCTAATTACTGAATTATTTTTTCATAACTATCAGGTTTGTACTACTAATTTGAATTAGCATTCAATTTAATTAAGTTTGTTTTATCATACATGTGGGTAATTTATTATTAAAATTTATTAAAATTCATCAATAACAGATGTCTGTGAATTTTTAAAAGATAATTAAAAAACCGTAAAAAAATATAACAGTTCATTGAAAGTGGCAAATAAAATATGAGGAAAACAAACCAAAATAAATACTGACAGCATTAAGTTAGATTTTATTGGAACATAAAATTTTTATGACTCAAAACAGGTGATGGATTCGGTAATATAATTTGTTTTTATTTCTTTCGTCTACTAACTTATAAACGTAGTCTGTTCAACAAGCAGATATTGATGAAGACATTTACTCATTGAGTATATATTATCTGGTAGCAATCGAAATATTTAACATTAGTAATTTGTAATTCTTATTACTGAAATAACATATTATATAATAAAGCGTACATCTTCGAAAGATTTCGCTAATTTGGATACCGAAAAGCTGCTACTAACTTGTTTTTTTTTTTAATCAGGAGCCACCTCAGCCTCCGGGGCTTATTGTGGATACTCCTAGTGTTCTGACTACAACCTATTCAGCCAATCCGTTCCCTGTATTAGCTCATACAGGTTCTTTGCTAGTTGGCTGTAGAAGTCTTCTGGAGTCATTTGGGGTCTATCATACAGTTTCTGCATCCTGTGGTCCAGCATCTCACAGTTGCATAGTGTTTGCAGAGCTGTCGATAACCTTTTTGCATCTTCTGCATGTAAAGTCTCCGTTATACAGTCCTATTTTGTTTAAGTGCTCCTTTGTGGGAAAGTGTTCCGTAAGTAGCCCCGTTATAGTGCGTAGTTTGTTCCTGCTCATTGAGAGCAGTTCTTCCGCTACTTTTTCTGATGGTTCTTTTATGAATTTCTTTTGCCTGGGCGTATTCTTCCAGTGTTTATTGTGTTGTTCTTCCACCCACCCTTTTAACCATGACCTAGTTAAGCATCAGGGGATGCCCACAGCAGGTTCGGGTCCGTTCATCAGAGTTGACGATGCTACAAACTTTAATAACATCTTAAAGAAACCTATTTCCAAGTGTACAATGGCTCACCAAGCACTGCCAAGACAGAATCACCGAAAGTGCGTTGCATGAGCTGATCAGTATTTGCTGCTGCAGCTTGTATATCATAAAAATATGACAAAATGAGCAGGCAGAGGTGAAAAACACGTGAAATTATATAAGGGAAAATTTAAAAATCAATTACTGTGGAAACGATATTCATGCTCCATCTTGCTGGTGTGTTATTACTGTAAAAAGTCTGCTGCTGGAACAGAGCTTTGAATTTATGTTTGATGACTTGGTGAAGATCTGTTGCCATTTGAATTTTGTTTATTCACTGTATTATGTGTTTTTTGATACTTTTAGCAAGCTGTGCCGGTCCTTAATTTCAAATTGTTCCTAATACACATATGCGATGGTAGCAAATATCAAAATATGAAGTTAGCTGATATATTTGGGAAGTGCGATGAGTTGGTTCATCGATAATCTTGAAGCTTTTCTGCTTGGACGAAATCGCTCTTACATTGCAACCAAATTAGAATTATAGGATTAAGAATAAATAGCAAAGTGTATTCGGTATGTCCTAATCTAGAACTCCGAAATTTAATCGAAAAAACATATGAGAAACGTTCCCAAAAATCCATCCTCCTTGCTAATCAAGAGCGCCGTAAAATGTGCAAACGTACATTCTAGATGGCGTGCTCGACCTTGCTATTCCACCTATCTTCGCACTTCTCATTTCCGTCCCAACGTTACTTTATAGTTATCACTTCCTTCATCCCATCGCCAACGATGCTTTACTTTTTCTAACCAACATACTGCAGTCCCAAAACATTGAATTTAATACAATAATTCTGGTTTTGGAATAAACATTCAGTATATTATTAAAATATGCGCAAAAGAATACACGAGAAGAGACAGTATTTCCATTAACTTCGAAGAAATTGTATTAATACCTAAAACACCTATTGTGCCCACTTTCCTCTACTTATAAATATAAATAGTTCCTTTAAACCTATTCCTCGGAATTTTAGAATAGCCCTAGGCCTCAGTGTCTGTCTATCCATAATCCATATGGATTATCAAAAAAAAGTATTAAATTTGGCGTAATTTTTATCACATATTTACAATATATCTAAAACTATCACTTAAAAGAAAGATATAAATATAAGTATATCCATTATTACATTATTATTGTAGCTTTATATAATTTGGTTTGCAAAAATTTTCCAAAAAATTATAGTTGAGGACCACTGGATTGCCATCTCCTTTTGCCCTTTCGCCAATTTCAATTCCTTACACGACTTTAATCCAATAGTGGCCCACCGTGAACATATATCTTTGTAAAAGGTGTTTTTACGACTAGACTTTATCATTGCAAATAATATTTTCTCCAATTTAATTCAATGGGGTGAAACAAAATTTGATTATGCCATTTAAAAAAACGTGTACATATTAAAACAGCTTCGCTCACAGTTTTACGGACACATTAAGAGACAGGAAAACATATTTCCATTCAGAAATTTGTTCAAAATAATCCTCTTAAAAATACCAGAAACAGTTTTCTCTTACCAATGGAATTGCTTTCGAATAGAATGAAATAAGAGCGCAAAAGGAAATACGGTTAGTTCAGGCTAGATTTGTGGTTGGAGAGAGATCTATTAGACCATCCACCGCAACTTCCACCTACTATGACTCATACCTCCTTATATGACGCCAAACAAATTCAGCTCCTTAAAATGACATCAAACTTGGATTCAAAAAATCGATCAATCAATCTTAGTAAGTTTTTGGCTCAGCACGAAATTCAAAAATATATTGGCTGTGCTTCCCTGGACTTCTCAGGACTTCTCAGTTGGAAAGTATGTGGATGGAGGTTTCTTCTTCCATTCCACAAAATCTGCATTCTTCTTTTTCCACTATTTTAAGCTTTTTCAGGTGCCCATTCAGGCGACAATGTCCCGTTAGGATCCCTGTTAAAACTCTTAGCGCAATTTTACTTTGACTTATGCATTCATTTGATCTCAACAGATTGTAGTCACCCAGAAGAGTCTTTGATTGTATAAGCCCTACTAGATCTTTCCAATGGTCAGATCTTCTCTTTTTCTCGGCTATTCCTATTTCTTCCAATATAACATTGGGGCTGATTCCGCAAAAGGGTTCAGGCCCCCAGAAAGGTATTTCAGTCCCCCTCTTTGCAAGTTCATCTGCTATTTCATTTCCTTCTATTCCAGTGTGTCCTGGAATCCATAGTAAAGTATATACTATATTGTTCTCGCCAAGTTCATTGAGTTTGTCTAGGCATTCCCACACCATTTTGGAACTGATTACACAAGAGCTCAGTGCTTTAATGGCTGCTTGACTATCCGACATTATGATAATCCTTTGTCTTCTGTATCCTTTATCAATATTAAACTGGCTGCACTTTCTTATGGCGTGGATTTCCGCTTGAAATATACTTGGGTTTTTTCCCAAGGTTTCAGAGTGTTTGGTTCCTGGCCCGAACACTCCTATCCCAGTTCCTTCTATTGCTCTTGAGCCGTCTGTGTACCATTGAATGGCATTCTTTCCAAGTCTGGTAATGGTATTTGGATCCCATTCCTTCTTGCCTTGAAGAATTGCTAAAGATGTTGGAATTGCTTTGAAGAAGCTGACCTTTATCATGAAATAGGATCGACTGAAATGTATGTATATTAGTGAATATGTAACCGTTTATTGGAATTACCTGCCGAGGTAATTAATTTCAAATAAAAAATGAAATTAATGTATCGGAATTATTGTAAAAACTGGTGCGGAATATCTGGATGACATAAAATAAACTATTCGCATAAAATCAGTGCTGCGGAATAATCAAAGTAATGGTAAATAAGTACGTATCACTAAAAGCCGTTTTCGAAACAAAACTGAACGAAAAATCGTCTACATGCAATATTCAAATGGTATCGTATTGCTGATTAACCCATATCAAAAAGCCATAATTTAAATCGAAATGCACTGCCGCTCCCTCTATAACGATTTTAATAAACAACAGTAAACAACGAAATTACTGATATTGCGAAAACTCAGTAGCTGCATTCATGGTTTAAATTGCGCGCATGCCAATTAAAGTCGACTATATGAACATTCTGAACTGGCGAAATGGGCTATTGCATACAGGATGCAGTATAAACTATCCATATCATCTCCATAGAGATGCCCGCTTGCTCCAATTACTACCTCGTGTTTCCCTGTCTCTCATACACTATCTATCTCGCTTTGTTGATCAGGGGTGAACTTTGAAAATCCGGGAATTCATAAAAATTACATAGAAATAGATGAAGGTTCATTATATTAATAAAATAAAAGTTTTTGACCGTTTTTTAAGCCTTCATCGTTGAATAAACTCTCTCAGTAGACTTGTCCAAACTTTAGTTAGTGCAAGTTTGCATTTGAAGGCAGACAGTGGCCTGCTGGACATTTTTCAGTTTTTATTAGTACCTACTGACACAGTAGTAATAACTCCTTGTATTACTTATTCAATTCATGTTCCCACATACATACGATCCTGAGCACTGTTTCTATTGTAAAGACTGCAACAACATTCTGCACACTGATGAGAAATATGTGGCTGTGCCTAACTAAAGTTCCGACAAGTTCAGATCCCCATCACTTTAGCCATTTTTAAGCCATCAGACCCTGCCCTACTTCTCGGATAGTCGGATTAAAAATGGCTTGTAGTGTGGGGTAGTTCAACCCCTTCAAAATCTACTTCAAGTCTGATCTTTAATTTAGTTGAAATAATTTTATACTTTATTATTTATTGAATGTAAATGCACGGAGTGAATTGATTTAGTAACTCATATAAAATTTAAATCGTTTAAATTTTAAAGCCTTCAAATATTTGTTTATAAAAGTTCAAGTGAAAAAAAACACAGAAAGACTAAATATTAGAGGTCCTCGACTCGTATTTCTATTGGCTTACCGAGCTCACTCCGTTCAAACAGTAAAATACGATAAAACAGGTTTATCTGTTGCCCAAAAATTGTCTTCCAAACATAATTTTAGATTCTAATCCTGTTTAAATGCGGACACAGCTTTCGTAGACAAGTAAGTCAACGATATTTTAAAAGGGTTTAACTTTCTTTGTGCAGTCAGTTATTTTTTCTAATTTATAGTTTTTGGTAAGTTAAAAGTTGAAAAGTATATTTAAGATAAATATTCATTTATTAGTGGTAAATATAAGCAAGAAATACAATTCAGGCATTATAAAATACCTTCAAATGCTTTAAAAACTGGCTAGGAATCTTCAAGATTGAGGCCAGCAAAAAATTATTAGACAATAGTGGGCAGAAGTTACTATACTATATTCTAATTCGATTAGACGTGCAAGCCTGATTATATTATTATTAATTGGTAATTTCATAATATTTTTAAACAGAAAGTTACTTTATTTAATGTGTTTTTAATATTGTATAAATAAATCTCTTTTATCTAATTCCGCCATCAAATGTGACACTTTAAGTCACTCCTTGACGTTAGTTATGAAAAGTAGTTATGTAATTATTTAAACTGACAATTACCCTATTATTTTAATTCAATAGTATTTTAAGATTTATAAACATATATACACTAACGGACAAAATTATTGCATATTTTATTGTAGGTCTTTATTTATTTTCCCTTACTAAGTCTGTTACATTGGAGTGTTCTACGTATTTTGCAATTTATTACAGATAGAGTAATGTATAGACATAGCTTTTATAACTGAATAAGCGATAACGTTAAATAAGCGGAAAACTATAAACGTAGCATAGTGTGCCTTGACGACTAAAACAGTGGTTTCTCTTTATTTAGCGTTGTCAGAATGACATTTTCAGTGCATTATTTCTTCAATCTGTTGTTTCAGTTAGTAAAATGCAACGATTAAATGAGTTAGTCTCGGTTAAAATTGTTTGTTTAATCAATGAGGTGTACAGACAAGAAGACATTGCACAGAGATTGAATGTCCATCAATCGACTGTTTCTCGCGTACTAAAACGTTACAATGAGACTGGAGGATACAAAAAGCGGCCTTGTCAAAGACGTAAAAGATGTACAACGCCAAGAGATGAGCCATATTTAAGAATTCAATCAATTACTAAATGCAAGGCAAGTCAATGTTTCTACCAAAACAATAATAAGGAGACTTAAGGAGGTCGATTTAAAGCCAAGACGTCCTGCTAGAGTTCCTCGCCTTCTTCCAAGCCCTAAAATCGGACGGTTACAATTTGCAAGAACACATTACAGAAGAAGCAAGAATACAATTATGGAAGCCTGATGGACGTTGTCGAGTGTACAGAAGGCCAGGAGAACGTTTCGCAGAATGTAATCTTGCACATAATCTTAGCTTTGGTGGTGGTTCCATTATGCTATGGGCTGGCATTTCTTTGGAGACTCGCACGGAGCTCATTAAAGTGAATTTGAGGATGAATGCTGACTGGTACATACGCAACATCCATGCAGAACATGTTATACCATATGTCGGCTTTATTGTATATGATAACTTTTTGCTAATGCACGATACGATGCCGCAAAAACAGTAAACCAGAACATTGAGGATGTCGGGATTGCGAAGCTAGAGTGGCCACGATACAGTCCTGACGCAAATTACATAGAACATGTATGGGACATCCTAAAAAAAAATATTCGAGCACGGAATCCAGCTTCTAACTCAATTGCTGCATTGAGGATTGCTGCGCAGGAAGAATGGAATCGAATACCACAAGAAACCATCAAAGCTCTTTTGCGCAGGATGTCTAGGAGGATGCAGGCTATCGTTAGAGCTAGAGGAGGAAATACTAAGTACTAAATTGTTATTATTTTCTCTTAAACTAATGTATCGTGTCCATGTTGTTGTTCTTTCCTAATTTAACGTTATTATCAAAAACAAGCCGCTTCACTAATTTCTTCACGAATCCGTTGTAAAGATTAAATATCCAATTAATTTGATTAATAATAACGTAAAAGACTCTAATGTAACAGTAAAGACCTAAATTAAAATATGCAATAATTTTGTCCGTGAGTGTATAAACACTGGTTTTGGCAAATATTACGTTGTTGAACAATATCGCTCTTTTCATAACTAGTTATGTAAATAACTATTAAATGTCATTGGACCAATAGGGTGCCCTACTTCAAATTTTGACCGCATGTTTTATTAGTTAACAAAAATTGGATATTCAAAGTTAAAATTATTTTAAATAATATAAATTTATCCCACAAAAGTCTGCTAGTGTAATTACCCTTTTCACTCCAACTCTGACTTGCTAAGTTCTCGTGAACTTTGCGTTTTATTTCAAAACTGTATTTCTTCTTAAAAATAAAATTTTATTGTAGTGTGCTACCATTTCAGACAGAAAAATCTTTAGAAATTACAGGAAATGACCCTATAATTTTCTCTTTTAACTTTACAGTCGATTCATGAAGTTTTTATTTTCGCTGCTGTTTCAAAACTTTCATTACATACTTATTTAAAATTGAAGTTGAAAATAGCGATAGCTGAAAGTAATGCATAACAAAATCTTTTAATAAAATAAGTAATTTATTGACATACATGATGTTATTTAACAACCCAAGTCAAAAGACAAATAAAATTTATTGTACCAAAAGGCTATATCAGTGTAGATAATGATGCAACTATTTCGCAGGTATAATCAATTGAATCATTCTTTCATCGAGTGATCGGATCGAGCACAGTGCGGTCTGTAGGCGTCCAAACAGGACAGAAAACACTAGGAATTGAAGTAATTATTTTTCTTACATTTCGAAAATCTTTTGAGATTCCAAAACGGTTCCGGACCCATAAAATCTCCTTTAGAACCTTATTTAGCTAACTGGTCCGCCATTTCATTACCTGAAATCCCCTCATATCCTGACACCCATATTGGAGACACTTTGTTGTCTCTTGCAATCCTGTCGAGGGATTCTTCACAGTTTTTTATCATTCTAGTCTAGACCTGGTAGCTGTAAGGCTCTGCTGTCAGTGAATATTTTAAATCTTTGTTCCGCAATGAAAAACTGGAGCTTAAGTTTTGCGTCAATTTCGAGCAAACAAATTCTTGGGTTGGATTTGAGACTTATCAACCACAATGTAATGAATGTTTCCTGGGGTATTTTGGCTGCCCAACTTGCCTATGTTCATCCTGACCATCCTTTTGAAAACAGAGGAGCTTTGTTTTGTGCAGGCACAATGACTGACAAGTACATCAGAGATATTCGTTAACTTTACATTAGAGAAGCTGTCAGTGATAATTTTGTATCATGATAGTGAAGAAATCAATAATTTAGACGCCTCTCCCAAGTAGCAATTTAAATTCTATAAGGTCTGTATAAACAGCTACAAGATATATCTTATAGGATACTAAAATTCTTATAACGGTCTACAAAACAATTAAATGATCCTTATACAACTAAAAAGGGCCCATTTTTATACAAGTGTTTGGTTGTATAGCAGTTCTATTAAAAGTTTATACAACTCTTATATGACTGTTTAATACACATTTATACAACTCTTAATCGACTGTTTTATAATCATTTATACAGCTACTATAAAATGATTTAATATCGTGTCATTTAGACACATCTATAAGAGTATTTCATTTTTTAGTGAAGAATATCAGAACCAAATTATATTTCAACTTGAACGTGCATCATAGATTTCATTTGTAGAAATGGAGACTTATCAAAAAGACTTGGGCCGCTTGGGCGGACATCGATAGTAAAAATTATAATTTCATTTGGATGGTTTAATAGCACAAATTTTGATGCGCCGCAAATTTTACTGATAGATTATAGGTATATATTTGGCAAGAAAATGAAGCGCTTCAACTCTGGTTAAGTTTCAAGTAGATACTTAAAAAATAATAATAAAATAGAATATCCTAAAATACTTTTTTTTTATTATTTCAATAGTTTATCACTTCATGTGGATATTCTTTCACAATATAATTCTCTAAATAATGATAAAGTCACATTTTTCAATATAGTTTCATGTTTCCAACTCAATTGCTCATAATGGCGCTGATAGCGGTACAAGAATTGCTTATTTAAACATGGCGATTAATAATACAACTATTTTATCCCTAAGAAATGCCTTAAACAACATTTTATTGTAAAATGGAACGGAATACGATAGCTGTTTTATAACGAAGAATATTTAGGCACTATACAACTAAAAAGTGTTTTATAATGCAACGCAATTGAATGCTATACGATATAAGAAATGATCGTATAATGCGTGATAGCATATATTGTAAAAGTCACTATAGAATCATTTAATACAACAATTTTCTTTAAAAAACAAAATTATCGCAACAAAGAGCTTAATAAAAACAAAAAGTCTTTAAAACAACGCTATTCGACTGTTATACAACAATTCAGTCCTCTTAGAATTCAATTTTGCTAGTTGGGCTGGACATGAATCCCAGAGAGCATGCTTTCCATGGCAATTTATACTATAAAATAATCAATCCTCCTAAAGCTTTTCCAGGCCAGGCCATTGTTGCTAGGGAGCAATGGGATAATATTTTTTTGTATAAGTATCATATGATGATTCCGCTGCCTCAATCTATTTTAATATTCATAGAAATGTTAGATATACTCTGACATTAATATAATTTAAAATTCAAGAATTGCATCACGCCTTCCCTGGTGTTGACACTCTGCTGCATCCCTCGTCGGCAATGCAGCGTTTGCATGGTAAAGTGCAGAATGCAACATTGCGAATTTTCAGGGTAATGAGGCGTTATCTTCATTTGCTCGGCTCGTGACGGCCTACTGGGATATACTTTGCCATTATGTCCCATAGCGCAAGCTATGTATATATGTATGTTCCTTTCATATATTGTGCCGCGGTTTTGCATTATAATGAGAAGTACAGTTTCGGATTAAATGTATGCGGACACCGATACGCAAAGTCTGGAATATATTATTTAATCAAGATTTAGCAAAAGTTTTGCTTTCTAACTATTGTAATTTGATTTCATCATGTTAATTTAGACGTCTGATGTTAATTCAGAAGTTTAGACGTTAAAATATTAGATCTGG
>CAJUYG010000526.1:104804-175395 GCA_910591675.1 Galerucella calmariensis | reverse complement strand
TGTCATATTCGTGTTCAGCACCCTCGAAAATATAAAGATAGACTGTTTTTAGCGACTAGAACGAGGTTGGTCGGTATGTGAAAAAAAAAAGGGGGTGTTCCTCTCCTCTAATAGTCCTAATAGCTAGATGAGGCTGGTATATACGATTTTAAAAATACTTAAAAGAGCCCAGCCAACAAATTATCCAAAAGCAAATTTAAAGAAATCAAAAAATAAAATTAAATGTTTCTACATTTTATTCAACTGATATATTTATTTACTTTTTACAATTAAAATAGCTATTTAAAGAATATATTATTTTACAAAAGTTTACAATCCATCACATCCGTGAATAAATAAATAAAAGTAATTTAAAATGTCAAATTGGAAGCATGAAATTATCAGTAGTAATAACCCAAGGGCATTGATAATTGTTCGAAAAAATTTTATGACAGATGTCGAAAGCTTGTTGCTTGGAAACAGACCGACGCCGTAGGCGGAGGTCTGTTGCCTATAAGCAACAAGCTTGAGAAAGTTGTCATAAAATTTTTGAGCATTTATCAATGTCCGAGGGTTATTCGGATAGAAAATTTTTTGCTTATTATAGAAAAAGAACAGATCTTAAACAATTTATCTAAAGGTGCAATTAACAAAGGAACAATTAGAAAAGTTAAATGTGACATTTCGAAATATTAAATATTTGAAACTTCAAAGTCGAAATAAATCAATATGCATCCATAGCAACGTGTGAAAACAGCCCCAAGGTCTGTTTTCAGTGTAATGTTGACATGATTGGGTGAAATTGTTCATATGATCAAAAATGAGGAAATTTGATTAGTTCTAGGAACTGTCAAAAAATTTTCACCAAAATGAATTGACTATTTCAAATCAAATTTGCTATTTTATAACCAAGTCATGATAAATACTTTCAAGTGGAATTTTCTTTTACACCGGCAAAATAATTTCATTAACAACCTTTTGAAAGACTTAGTTATAAAATGTATAAATATTGTTCTAAAAATCGCCTAAATGATACACTCTTACAAAAAATTTAATTTTGACTTTTTAATATTCCCGTTTTTAACACCTTTATAATTTAGCTTAACAATAGCAAACATTTTCTATTACATTCATTCAAAAAACAAACAACTACTGTCCGATATACACGGATTAAAAGTAAAACTTCCACTTTTTTGCTAATTTGTTTTTGTATCATTTAGAAAATCTACCGACAATCCTACGCACTCTTTTCGTGCAACTCCTGCAGCTCTTCCTCTTCCTTCGACAAAGGTATCGTCGAATGATTATATAATCCTTGAGCCATCAACTGTAACGCCAAAGGATTCTTCTGACCGGAGGCTTTTTTAATTTTGGCTCGTTTATTTTGAAACCAAATTTTTATTTGGGCTTCATTCAAGCCCAATTCGCCGCTGAGCTGCTGCCGCCGTTTTTCTGTCAGGTAACGGTTTTCGGCGAATTCGTGCTTCAGTCTTGCCAACTGTGCACCGGAAAATGCGGTGCGTGGTCGTTTTTCTTCGGGAGTCCCTACGGTGCTGATCGCCTTAGCACCTCCCGGTTTTTTCGGCCTTCGTGTTCTTGGACCTGAAACAACAAGAAAGGAAATCACTTACACAATTGTTAATATTTTTTTTCACAATTTCAAACTTATTTAAACCCAAACTAATCCCTATTATCCCAACAGCTGAAGGAACCCTAGTCAGTTTTGACAAAAAAACATTTATTTTTGTTTCTTCTTCACCGTCATCAACACTAACCTCAATTTCTCAATTAAATTCATAAAAGCGTGTTATTAAAATCACGATAAATAAACATTCAATTCAAATTTACTGACACACAAATTATCGAGTAACACCACAAATACAAATGTCTCACTGAAATGTTGAAATAATTTCCCGTTTTGAGACTACTATTGCGAGTAACAAACTGAAAGCTGATCAAGAGCTTCACCACTCAACGTGTTACAGCATCTCTAATTACAAAACTGTCAGAACGAGTTGCGAACGTACCAATATAACTGTCACCAGTCACATCTTAGTATTATTGAGTATAACCTCTTCCACAAATCATTGGCGTACTTAGGTGTTGAAGAAATTAAAAATTTTAAATTATTATGAGCTTGAAATTAAAAATGGCGCAGTCAATAGGATATACCTGATGATAACTTCCAAAAAAGGGGGGAAAAATACCAGCGTGGTTCAAACAGAGCTGGCTGGTATTTCAGTTGCCACAAAAGAAATAACCAGAAAAGGAATTTCTGGTAAAAAATAACAATCTGTACTGACAGTAGACAAGCCCTATCAGCCTTGAACAGACAACGTGTTATATCGGGGCTAGTACTAGAGTGTCGCCAAGATTTAGCTCACGCCTCGTCAGATAACAATATTATTCCGAGGTGGGTTAAAGGGCACAACAAGAGTAAAGGTAATCACATTGCTGATTCTTTAGCCAGGGCAGCGGCTGAAATAAAAATTCTAGGACCCAGTGACACCTAAGACCCGAGGATTTCGACAATTGCGGACCTAGCCAAGCGTTACACCCATGCTCAATCCCTTAAGAGATGGGATGGAAACAAAGTATGCAGTCTTGCCAGGGTCACCCTGGGAAGCTGGTGTCGAAGGAATATTTGGCGGTGACCAGGAAAAACCTACGTTCAACAGTAGGATTTCCGACTGGCCACTGTCAACTAAGGAAACACCTCCATACTATGGGGCTAGTGGACACACCTCTATGCAGGATGTGTAAACAGGAAGATGAAACTGTCAGGCATGTCTTATGCGAGTGTCTGGAGATATCGCCAATAGGAGATTGTGTGTTCGGTGAGTCTTGGCCTACACCTTCCGATATAAAGGAGATGTCTCCCAATGACCTGTCCACCTTCCTGGGAAGGACATGATGGACGGTGATCCAGGAGGACAACTCCTCGGGAAGATGTACAATAGTCGCATGTGGCCTAAGTACTGTGAGCCTACACTCACCCTCCCTAATTTACAGATACAGACACAGAACTTCCAAAAAAACAAGCAGTAGATTGTAGAACTGCTAAAAAATGCATATTATCTTGACATATGAAGCTTCCAATAGAGATTATTTCTTCCATTTAAGCAAATATTTGGATTTGTAAATGAAGATTCTGTGACAGTTGAGGTGTTAATATGGTGAGTTAGGTACTACTTAATAATAGTGTTTAACTGAAAATAAAATTAAATATCTGTAGTGTCAATTAAGTTGAATGGGCAATGAAAGATATTCAATACTTAGAGCTTAGCTTTTATTCCATCCCTTTTTACTGCGCTGCTGTTCCAGCTTTTCTACTCTTCGTCTTATCGTTCTTCAACAAGCTCACTTTGCATGAATTTGTAATTAGTCTTTAGTGGGTATGAAAATATTATGGTTTGCTCTTCCTATCACTTAAAGCTATAGAAAGGATAATGAGAAAATACCTAGGAAAGTGCAATTATTAGAAGGAGGAACAAAAAATATATATAAGAAAGATTAAAAAAGAAAACCAATCAACATGATGTATTTGTATTTCCTGATATCTATTGAACAATGTAAAAAAAAATCCTTATCAATGTAGATAGGCTCCCAACACTCCCAACCATTCAGTAATCCCAGCAACATCAATTAGTTTTCGTCTAAGTTTCTAGCAAGTCACCTTTTCATCATCTTGATGAGCTCGGGTTAGCAAAGGGGGATGGCAACGTGATAAAAAGACATGCCAAGAGATGCCGTTGGGGAATTATAAGTGGAACTATACATCAATCATTTTACTTGTGTGTACGCGTGCGATTGTGAAACAATCCACAACAAATCGCCATAGAATTAAATGCAAATGAATGGAATGAGAAAGATGCTCACATTTTATCGAATTGAATTTTTTAATGTTGAAATCTGGCCAAAATTTTAAATTCAAATTGTAAGATCTTGAAATATATCAATTGGAAGCTCAACCAAAAGATTTGTCCTCCCTGTATTATTTAAGCTAACTGGAACATTTGTTATAAATTACATTTTTAATGTTGCTATACCTTTTAACATCAGTAAGAGATGATTGTGACTCATGCTTTCTTAAATTCCATCCATGTGAGGTCCATCAAGCAACAGTCAAAATGAAAAACCAGATAATTAATTAATTTTATGGGTTAACTAATTTGGAACAGTTTTTAACACTGTTATTAAACTGGAAGAATTTCTGGGACATCCCACGAAGAAGTTATTTCAGAGCACCAAGAATTTAAAATAAATATAAGTAAATTATTTAAATCGAAGGGTAATCTTTGTAAGAAGATATATTTAATTGGGCGAGTATTTGATAACTTTTTGTGATTTTGGGTTAGATTTTTCTCATCTGCAATATTTCTCTTATCATTTTTCTTTCTCTTTGGGAGCCTGTTGGCTTATTGTACTCTACTCCCATATAACATCAAATCTGGTGTGGGAGTATCGCAAGGTCCCCAACAAACTAGGTAGTCATAATAGAGTGACCCTCGCCTTGGTACCAGGCCACCAAGGCATAAAAGGCAATAAAAAGGCCGATGGATCAGCCAAGCAGAGAGCAATGGAGGTCATGATAGGGCCAGAACCTTGATGTGGAATTGCAAAACGCCTGAAGTGAAGAGAGCATCCACAAATGCACAATAGGCTGAGGGAACATATGCACAAAATTGGCCTAGCTGATGACAGTCTATGCAGGTTCTGCCAGGAAGAAGACGAAACCGCGGAGCACATACTCTGTGAGTGCGGAGGCCTAGCAAGGGTGCGGTTTCACTTACTCGGAGAAGAAAAACCGAGGGCAGAGAGCTACGCAAGGGAGACGGGGTCCAGGCTATTAAGTCTAATGAAAAGAAGCTAGATATCGAGCTCTAAATATGGGGAGGACCACAATAGATCTGCAAAGGTCGTTAAGAGCCACACCAATTCTAATCCAAATTAATCTAATCTATACCTCCCACCCACCTATACCCACCGTACCTATGAGTTGACGATATAGGTCCATTGGATGTGCGCCAAATGTGCTAGGTGTCCCAATTAGCACTCATCCTCATAGTTTGTTTCATTGAGTTCAGTGCTTCACAGTCAGATAAGATATAGGTTACGGTCTCGATCTCCATGACACAAAGTCTGCAGCTGTTCTTTTGCCGATGAACATGTATTATCTATGAAGGTCTTTTTGTGTACCCAATTTAAAGTGCTTCTCCATTGTGATCTATGTTGGAGTTGTACACATTTGGAAATTTGCCCTCGGTCCACTTTCTTTGTCTTGGTCCAACAGATATAGTTGCTAAGCCCCCTTTTGGGGGCCGAAAACCTTTTGGGGTATCAGCTTCAATGTAATATTGGAAGAAACAGGCAAAGCCAAAAAAAAGAGAAAATCTGACCATTGGAAATGTCTAGAAGGACTTGGAGAATCAAATATTTTTTTGGGTGACTACAGCGCTGAGATCAAATGGATGCAAGACAAATATTTGAAAGAATATTATCGCCCGAATGGGCACCTGGAAATGCTCAAAATAGTGGAAGAAGAATAATGTAGAATCTGTGGCATGGAAGAAGAAACCTGCATCCACATACTTGCTGATTCTAGTGCACAACACCTAGGAGTGGATAGAAGATGGACATTTACCTAAAATGAACTCAGGAACTAAGAAGACGTAAGGGAAAGCAATAGATCTTTTAGGTATCAGTGAATGTCACTCCAATATGCAAACATACCTACATACATACCAGCGAAGGTTGTCAAAATAATTTGTTGTTAGGAGAAAGAATAATCACAGTACACGCAGGTAGTGGGAATGGCTTTATAAAACGGTCTGATTTGAATCAAAAACAAAATCAGGTGATCTAGATAGTGAAGTGAACTACAATGAATATAAGAAAGGACTTCAATAAAAACTTCCACCACTAAATAGCGTACTTATATGATTGATAACGCGTCTCACCACAATACTCAGCTAGACAGATGCTAGACACAGCTATGGTCAGTTTCGGCTTGTTCTGCACAGTTCCCACCCAACAAATCTTCCAATTAGTTTGAAAATTTCCTTTTATCAAATATAAAATTTAAACTATATTTTGTAAGACATTCGCATTGTCACAATGATAAAAAACTGCGAGTGCAGGCTACAGCTTAAATAACAAACCAAATGCGTGACTAAAGTCCACCAGTGGAATTACGAACCTATTTGGCACAATTGTTGATATTTCATATAGCTGGGCCATAAGAACGTGCATTGCCAGCTCTTTCATACACCCGCGTTACACACTTCATCCCTTTGACGGTCTAAAGCTGAGCCCTGATTTTAACAAGATATTTCGCTGCATTTACTACAGCACAGCGTGGCATACCGTACGGTTACAATAAACTGAAAGTAGAAAAATTCTGACGTTGAGTGTACATTTCCGCAGCTCTTACTGATTATTTTGCTTCCTCCGAATACTTTCTTACTTTTTTGTACGCAGCCCGTTACATTTTCACATCTCTTTCTACGTTTGACAACCTGAATGAATTTGAAAAATAATCGATTTTTATAGAGAACGCCGCTGGTGTACTAATTTTTAACGTCCAGTTATCAAAGTATTTCTCAGAATTCGGCATCGATATGAGAAAAAACCTAGAATAAATGTTAATCGATGCAATCCATGTTCCACATAAGAGTCTTTCGAACGTTGCCCAACGGCCGATGTAATTGAGAAGTAGACATAAATATCAATCTTACTTCACAACAATTACCTTTTACGGCCAACAAGTAATTGAAATAATAGGAAATATAGTTGAAAGAGGGTATAAAAAGCGGACTTGTACGTACGTGGAACACATATGGTGAGCATTTAGTTCACATCGAGCTTCCTGTCATTAATAAACTGCGCTTGTTGATACTGGCTTTTTCTCATTTCTGTTTACTACAGTTTTACTAATTTTATGAAAACAATAGCTTCTCTATACGGTATTGAAGTTCTAATGTTACAAAAGAACACCCGTATTAACATCAGAAAAGTGGCAGCTCATTATTTTTCCTGTTCCGAACCGTTAGCCAGGATAGTTAAAGTCAAAGGCGTAAACAATAACTATATATAATCATATGACCTTTTATGCATAAAAATCAGTGGCCGCACGGATTGAAAGATAAGCAAAACGAGACAAAATATTGACTTAATTATTATGGAGCATATTTACATTGTTTCGGCTCAACCTATACAATTCTGTTCGTTCTTAGTCATAGGACTCCCTGTATACAAGAATTTGAGCATTAAAAAAAGTTTTGATTGACAGGTCGCCAATTTATTGGATTTTAAAATTGTCGCTACCTTTCTAATCACTTTTTCCCAGAGATTCGATTATGATGAGGATAAACAGCAGATGTAATCAGTAAACAGAACCTATTTTTCCAAATATGTCATTTTATCATTGAAAAGCTGCTTCGCAGTTTGGATAAAAAATGGCGTCCCTTGGCTGTAGCGACCATGTTGAGAATAGGCGTGACTTACAATCCTAATGAGATAGGAAATTTTCCCAGGCCCAAATGTCTTAATTCCTTCTTCCTCTTCTTGTGCATGTTAACCGGCAAAACACCCAAGATTTATTTAATGAAGACCTCAAATTATCAACGTACTGTGCTTAATACAGTTTGTGGTGCATATTATTTTCAACGGGAGAATTGTAACTGGATTTTCTACAATATTTCCAACACTTTTGACCGCAGAATGGGGTACGCCAGTTTTTAGAAGTTGCTAGATTCATTGATCGGAAAAAAAGAGAACACTGAAATGGAGTTTTTTAAAATCTAAGGTTTACACTACCAGACTTGACAATATCCATGACCAAAAAGACCGAATTCGGCAGGAAATTCAGAAAGCTACACCTGCTATGTTAAAAAATGTTAGGGGCGGATTAATTTTTAGGTTAGATTATTGTGTGTCAACTTGAAACTTTGAACAAATTTTCCAGTTGATACATCTGAAAAAATTGGTGCTGGAGTAATCACTCAAAGGCTATTCTCCCTGTATGTTATATTATTCTTAAAAAAAAGTAAATCAAAATAGAAATTCCGAGGGATTTTTAACTATTCTTGTTTCTTCATCTAATAATAATAAATGTAAGTTACTTTATAAAGGCACTGTATATTATAACCATTCATTACAAAGGCATGCCAAATTGTTTTTTTTTCTCATGCTGATGTTAAATAGATTTTCTGTCACTGCATTATAAACGTGTAAAATTGAAATTTACGTTTCCTGTTATACGTCAAAGATAATTTTTCTTCGAACACAATAATTTACTTCAAAATATTGTGACTGATCTCATTTGAAAATGAACTCGACCCTTGCAAATCGGATTTTCTCGGCTGTCAGGTGTATATTTTAGTTGAAGACCGTAAATTCGAAATTGCGATCAATAGAAATACCTGCAGCATTGAGGTTAGTCAACTTACTCACACAAAACGTACCCCTACGGGCTCCAGTCCTTACAAAGATGTAACGGGGATTTGGATATGCTTAGAAAGTATATATTGAAATAAAAAAAAACAAGGTTTTGTGTCAAATCAAATTAAAAAGTAAACTGATTGTAATAAAAAAATAATTTTATAGTTTTTACATCGACCTTTTAGATTTTCTAAACAATTATTTATTTTTTTACAATGTTTTGAGACAACAAAAAAGTTGATTGTCAACTGTGAAGATTCAATAGCTTCTATCCTATCTATCTAGAAATTACTCACTTAACATCCCATCCCAAAAAGTTCATCACTCTTGTCACCATCCTTTTTCCTTACACCTAAATCACTATTATTACTATCACTATATAACCTCACGTAATGAGATAATTGATCGACATGTCTAAACAGCTTCAACGTCTGCCAAGTAAGCCAGAAGAATCGTTAGAGACCTTTGGCAAATACTCGAGCTTTATGAAAATCTCCCTATAGATATCAGAAATATTTCGTTTTTATATCCCCAGAATGTATATGTATAATACCAGATCGACATCTCATTGGTCACTTCCACCCCAAACCTCATAAGACAATTGTCAACTGTCAAATGCCTTCTCAATTTAGCCACGCAAACGCCAAATGTTTCTCTTTTTCTAGATACCGACTGGGAAATAGACATTCTTAAGGCCAGCCGCAAAATGAGACGCAGCTTGGTGAGGTGACGAAGGGTGAGTCACGGCCAGTTTAAACTGGAAAAAATCTGCTATCGCGGGTTCGGCGCAAAATAAGACGCATAGTGTAGCTAGTCACGGCGAGACCGTCCAAAAAATACGATTGTAGTTTTCACGTTGAAGCTTGGACAGTTCTGAAACATGACAACTGCTATTGCACTGATTGATAATCTATTTATTTCTGAATCTGATTCAGAAGACGAGTTCGAGTTCAAAACGATATCCTTTATCTCCTAGATGACTAATAAAAAGTAAGTGAGAAGCTTGTACATGAAAAAAAGAATATGTCATGGAGAATTTGCCTCAACTCAAGAATTCAATGAGGAAAAGTTCACCAATTATTTTGTCCTCATGTATTCTACATGACTTGTATCGGACAAAACTTGTCGAATCCGCACAGCTTCGATTAATTTTTCTTCCATGGTTTTCAAAACACACTGTGAGCCGTGATCTTCTGAAAAAAAAACTGCGGCAGCTACACTGCGCTCCGCAGGGTCACTTTGCACCAAAACTGCGTCACGTCACGCAGCGAAGCAATATGCGCATGTTATATTCTTTATTAGGTTCACAAAAACTCGCCGTGACTCACGCTGCGCCTCATTTTGCGGCTGGCCTAAAAGAGAGGGTGTCGCAGGTAATGTTGCCATTGGCAAACCCTAAATATCTGGAGAGCAGGAAGAGGCTTTCACTTCTGGCATAATTTACTGGACTGGGATTGGTCCATTCAAAGGACTTTATACAACTTTCTAATAATGTCTACAAGCAAGTGTTAGATTATAGCTTTTAGGGAGAGTGTATAGAATTTAATGAATTATTCGTTTATTCTAATTATCCTGGGAAAGATTTAGAACAAACTTATGACACTATTGTATGGTTATCGGTCCTTGATAAGTGAGCGAAGTTTCAATTAAATCTGAGGTATTGGAATAAAAAAAATTACTTTGAAAGATTAATAAAAAATAATTAACGGTGAGGAAAATTATAAAATTAATTGGTTGAGTAACTAATTCTCAAACACATTTCTAAAATCATAGTATGTTAGATAAAAGATTTATTTAGGCAGATGATAGCCAAGATAAATACACAAAACAAATAGTCCAGTAACTGAAGACCTGAAAATAGGCAAACCTATCAATATATTTGTCCAATATTTTTTTTGGCTTGATTTGTAGGTCTTGACAGGTACTTCAAAGGAAGAAAAAGTTCTCCAAGATTGCCCCTTAGCTAAGGGCCCAAAATGGCCCCTAACTCCCCCCAAAAAACGGTTTCCCGCCATTATCTCCTGAAATATGCAATTTGGAAAATTTTTGTTGTGTTAAAAACTGAAGGTCGTTAAATTATCTACAAAAATGGTCCATATCATTTTTTTCCAGAATGCAATAGTTTTCGAGATAATCGCATCCAAACGTCCCCTCGCTTACACGGCTGCACTACCTCTATAAATGCTACCGTCTATAAAATTAACTTGTAAACCGGCGGACAAATTCTTCCATAACTCGGTCAGAAATTAATATTTTTAATATTTTTTTTACCCGAACAAAAATTTTCCAAATTGCATATTTCGGGAGATAATGGCGGGAAACCGTTTTTTGGTGGGCTTATTGGCCATTTTAGACCCTTAGCCAAAGCGCAATCTTGGAAAACTTTTTCTCCCTTTGAAGTACCTGTCAAGACCTACAAATCAACCAAAAAAAAATTACTGGACAAATATATTGATAGGTTTGCCCCTTCAGTTACTGGACTAAAACGATTGCTTTATGTTTTGACAAGCTAGCAGCAATCGAGATTTCGAAAACTACATTTTGAGAAATAGTTGGGAGTTTATGGAATACATAATATGTTCTCAACAAAAAATGAATCACACATTTTATTAAAAAAAAAAAATTTCTAGCGTATTTCTACCCGAGCGTTTGTGTTATTGGTGAGCGTGTTCAAAACACAAACAATTTTTATCTTAATAATAATCATAGCTTACATGAGGCGTCTATAAATTTATTTGGTTGGTCCAATAAATCTACTTACTTCTTCCTGAAACAAAAAAAATATCACATTAGTAAACAAAGTTCAAGGTATTTAAACAAAAACAAGTTTTATTAATAAAAGGAGCAACATGAAATGTTTAATTTATATCTACTTTTTCTGTAAATTGTCAATAAACAAGTAAATTAAAAACTATTTATATGAAACAAGCGTATTTGAATAAATTAGAACATTTTTCGCGAAACTACTTTATTAGTATCAAGATGTGGTGAATTTTAGGAGTGAGTGTACCAGGTGGACAAAAAATAACGCTAAGTAGAGCAGCGAAATTGTTCTATAACAAAATAATCTAGTGAAAAACTTGGAAATTACTCCCAGATTTGTAGGTTTACCGACTAGAAGGCGTAATTGAATTTTAAAAATTCGAAGCTCACCCAATTAAGTAGCATTCCTTGAAACAATCTGCGAACATTTGATAATACATGTTTTAATCTATCTACTCAAGTAAGAGGCTGGGTTGAGTGGGAATCTCGTTATGGAAAAAATGTCCCTCTGGTTCTGCATGATCAATTAAGGTAGACATAGAAAGAGTAGAAAAACAAGCACATAATCAAAGCAGAAAATCTAATCGAAAAGATACGATTTTTGATGCACATATATGAACATTAACTTTCTGATATTTAATATGTAACCTGGGGGTCAATTTTTGACTCCATACGGTAATTTAAAAATATGTTACATAGCGAAGGCCACTATAGCGTTTTCAAGGTTTTGACCACCATTCGTAAGGCAGCCGTAACGTATACGCTTGGAAACGAATGCGCAAAGTAGCAACACAGCAAAACGTTTGCTGGACATTCTGGTTTAGTTATTCTAACCTTAAAAAAGAAATATTATGAAATTATGGAAAATAATATGTCATCTGACATTAATGACAATTAAATTGATCGTAGTTTTTTATTTTTTGTTTGCAGTTTAATAATTTATAGTTAGTGAATATGTCCAAAGAAGGTGGTGATCTCAGATGCACAAGAATTTCCGAGAAGCAACACGGTTTACCAAATATCCAGTTAATTCTTCAGATGAACAAAACATGTTAATAAAATACTTTTCCGATAAATCGTTTGACGGATTTCGTGGAAGTCGCTGTATGTTATTTATTTGGTTATGTTCAGCTTGTTCTAAATTCTCAATAGCCAATAACTACATAGATTCTTCCATTGTTTTGCTTGAGAAGCTAATTGTTCTTCTAATCTATATTTTCGTTTACTATTCTATATTTTTACTGTTCACGTATCAAAGAATAATATGTAGGTACAATTATAATGACAGCAGGGTGACGGCCTAGCACTCGCTACATAGCGAGTAGTCAAAAATTCACCCACAGGCACAGATTATAAAAACCCCAAGATGAAGGTGGGCAAACAGTAGAGACAAAATTTTTCACCAAATGTATCGCTTATCTCTGTTCTAATGAGTAGACCTTCCTCAACTTCGACACAATCTCTATCTGAATATTTTCTATGGTTCAAATACTGCGCTAACTCGTTTACCAAAAGCAAAAACATCATTTTCCTACGACCACCATGCAACACTATTTTCTCCACGACTAAATAATAACGCACAAATTATTTTTACATATTTAGCTGCATAATGATATAAATTCTTCACACCAGTGAATAATAAAAAGAATTCACTCTCGTTAGCCAATCACATTCTATTATTATCAGAATTCTCGCTAAAATAAATTAAAATGAATAAATCAAATCATCTCTTTAAAACGTCAAATACCTAAGAACGCAAATCGCTTCTGACTGCGCGTCGTTTGAAACGTCAAAATAATTATAGAATCATAATTTTGCGTATTATAAGAGAAAAAAATGGACAACAGTAGCGATAGTGAATATGTACGCCTCCCGGAATTAATTTCATTTATAAATGTAAGGGTTCCGATTAAAAATATGAGCTACGTATATATATATATATATATTCACTTTTTACATTTTTATAAATATGCTCTTATGGTTGACTATGGCGCGGACGATCGAGGTTCAATCCTCACTGAAAGTTTTTTTATTTTTAATCGTGGAGAAAGTATAGTCTTTTACTTGTGTAGAATGGCTATTATTCACTTGTATGATTCCAAAACGCGCTCCCTCGTTTTGGAAACTTCATCCGCGTGAATAATAGTCATCATTCTACACTCGTTGAAGAATACACTATTACGCATTGGCTATTATTATACCCAAAATTAAAAATTTCTCTTAGCAACAAAAGGGAAAACTAGCATAAGGCATAGGCAAAATGACATTAACAGCCATTTGCACCGTAGTTAAATTGTGGTTAAGTTTTAATTATCAATTAAATTAAAATTTTTCTAGCACCATGACATTTATTTTCAAGTTAACGCTATAATTAATAGTTAAATCTAATCCACAGATAAGGTGGAGCTTATACAAAATTATTAATTAAAGTTATGTCAATATGACAATCAACTGCGAATTTGCGAGATAAATCTCTATTTGAATAAAATATGGATTTAATGGATTTTCAAGAGGATGAAAATTACCTAGAAAGCTTGGACATACCTACTTCCAAGAAGAAGATATCAGAGGGAAAATTACTTTGAAGGGATGGATGCAACAACTTTTAGAAGATGTATTTCTTTTCATTTGTGTAAAATCGTTTTAAAATATTTTCAGATCTGTAGCTATCTGATTGAGCATTAAATTTCCTCTCAATATTTGTCCAGGCCTGTTTCTTATCCTTCCAGCTTAACACACCTGTTTCCTTGCATTCTATTAAGAGCTTATACTTCCTTATTAAATTCAAGCACATTATTTTCGCATTTAGAGAGAAATTTGTTGATCTTATTCTCTTTCCCCTCATATTGAGAACTCGAACCTTTTGTTTGTGTAATTTTATGGTAATTTCACAAATAAATATCTAATATTTGTCATATTTGATACTACTATTAGCTATTTTTCAAATTATTCCTAAATGTCAATATACCAACTTACACCTACACCGAGAGAAGAGTTATTTAAAGACAAATAAACTGATTTGTTCGATCCCCCTTTGTTTAAAACTATCATTGCTTATTTATTATTAAGAAGCCATATTAACGTGAAAATATTGGAAAATTTTGATATAAAAAAATGATTTGTTCGAGTGTAATTTCTTTAATGTAAAAAAATTTGTTCTCCTTTATGCACACCTTCATACAATTGTTCTTCAGAAACTATAAAAGTCTACGAAGCACAATATAATATTTTGTTATAAAATATAACAATGCAATTTGGGTAAAAATTGTTTTCATTACCCAGAGAAAAACCTAACAACTTCAATAATATTCCATCACTTTAAAACAACAAATTAAATATTCATAGTAAATCATTTGAGAGTTTTGACAGACATTTACATTTTATAAATAAGCCCATAGATTATTAGCCTCAAATAAAATCTACTTTATAGCGAAAAAATAAGTATTTCAGTATAATTGTACATTTATTGTTACGAGAAAAAAAACTTATTTGCTACAAATCACATATTTCTCCACCCGTAAGAAAGCACATGAGCCTACAAATTATGTGGCAATTGAAACAAAGAATTCTCACCCCACATTTCCCGATTATTCAGTAACGGTCACCACCTGTATACGTTTGACGTCAGTCTGCATGTGAAATTAGATCAGTTTTTGAAATTTTACTAATTATTTTGTGGTTAGTTAGTTTGTGGAAGTGTGTGGTTAAAGTGTTCTGGACAAAAATAAGTTTAATAATAGAAAGAATGAATTGTTAAACTCATGGCGATTACAAGAATTGTGAGATATCTTTGAAGGTAAGGAAATAAATGACAATTATATTCAAGTAAGTAGAAGTAACAAGCAAGCGAAATGTACCTCAAACATACACATTTCTAAATTCAACCTGTCAGATCTACTCCAAGGACTCTAAAAAAACACTAAGGGGAAAGCATTAATAAGCACACTTAAGGATAGACAAGGCTATCTTGTGGATACCATTGTTGGTTATGTTTTAGATCATGTAGGTATGTTTAATTTCAACAATGTACTTATATGGTTAACATTTTATAAATGTATGGTATCTATTTTAAAAATGTATAGTTTTCTTTTTAATAGATCAAAATATTCAGCAGCAAGTTTTTTATTCCTATCCTGCTTTCCTACTGAACAGTTTTATAACACATAATTTACTAACTAGTACCTTAATCACAAATGGCACAAAACTCTTCACTTTTAATCAGTGGTTAAAGTTAATCATGAGTTACTAAAGCCAGAAGATAACTGCGATCGGTGCGCAAACAGCAGTAAGTATAGCCAAAGTGACATTAGGAATACCCAAAATAAATACCTATAGCAAATTATAGCAATGTGCACAAAATGAAAATCTGGAAGGAAAATCTTAGCACAAGCTCTGCCCTTTTTTCTCACCAGCTTCTCTTTCTCCTCGTAAAATATTAAACTAATTATTATTAATAATTCTCTGTTACTGAAATTGAATATTGTAGCACGATGCCAGTGCGATCTAAAAGAGCCTGAGTGTATGACTGTGAGGTGAGTGTGGTCTGAGCTTAAGTGAGAATAAACCTCAATAGGTTAAAATTTATAATTTAATGGGAAACATGACCGCTTTCTTTATATTCAAACGTGAATTAAAATATAAATCAAAACCAATCTAGCGATCTAAGTATGTTGATTCTAGCTGGGATTGTTACTTCAATGGAGACGACACTTAATAACTTCATTGTGTCGTTTCCGCAAAACGGTTCGTGATCGTTGTTATCGATATTGAAGTAGTCATGCTTGAAAACGATTTTCTTTGTTTCTGACTTTCATTCAATTCGAAATTGCTACCTATCGTTGCGTTTTCATTTCTCTCTTTATCAGCACGTCGAGTTGCTTGAGGTTTACAAATGATATCAACAGAAATGAAATATAACATTTTTGTTATTTTTTGCTGAATGGGAATAGAATTGATATTTATCGCGTGTTTTCGAAAATAGTTTGAGGAAAAATAGTAAGTAAATAGTAACAAACAACAATGGCATACGCAGCATAAGCAACAGCTATCGAAATAATGGGTTTGTATTTATAAAATTAGTTGTAATAATCGTGAAATATGTCAGACAAAAAGAACCGTCAAAGCTAGTTTTATAAATCAAGTGGCTCATTTGAAATATGTGCTTACAGAGCAGTGGAGTACTGCTGAACGGATATGTTTTAGATCGCAATAATTCAATCTAGAAGATACTAAGCTTCTGCAATGGTAGGTTTGGTTAGGTGTGTGGTGAGAAACGGAGCAGGATACATAATGAAGGAAGGGAACAGAAGGGAAAACTTCAAGAGGAAATACGGGACAAATGGAGACGTGGGAAGAACAGAACAAGGAAGCTTGGACGAAAACGCTAATCAATAACTTGAATAAGTGGCTCGACTGTAAACACAGGGCGCTAGGTACCATTTGAGCCAGGTACTAACGGGACACGGCAGTTTCAGTACCTACACGATGAGGATTGGGAAAAGGGAGAATGAGCAGTGCCGATACTTCAAGGAGCAGGATGACGTTGAACACTCGCTCTTCTTCTGCAGGGGATGGACAACGGAGAGGTTAAAGATGGAGACGGAATTAAGAAAACTTCCCAGCCGTGGTAGCTTGATAGGTATCATGTTGGAGTCAAAAGACAACTGGCATTGCATAAATGTCTTCGTTTCATCCATCATGAGCAGGAAAGAGGAAGAAGAAAGGTTTAGCTAAGGAGACAGATAAGACAGAAAGGAAGGACCCCTGACTCTGACGATATGCCTTTACAGGTGGTACCGGCCATCCGTAATTCGGAGTCAGCCTCATTCTGCTACCTTGCGTGCGTCGTTGCCGAGGGAGGCTGTTACCGTTTTGGGGAGAAATCCCACACTACCGGGGAAAGGAGTAACAAGTACCCGGTGCCTGAGAGCAGGTTTCCACCCAGCAAAAAAAAAGGTGTGTGGTGAGTGGGTCTATAAGGCACTCCACTGCGCCTCGCAAGAGTCTATAGTGGATCACACGTATTCATATCACCAAACAAATTCAGCTTCTTAACAAAACCGATTAGTTTATTTGGTGAATGATATTTCAGGTGCGAGTTTGAGAAAGAGACCCTGCCAAACATCAGATACCTGATTCGAGCCGCGGCAGGGCAGGCACAAATAATATGCTCTGCTGTTTCATCATCTTCCAGACAAAGACTTCTGGAATGGTACAAGGATGTAGTGCTTGTGCTGTTTAGCACAACCCAGAAGCAGAAGTAAAAGGCGAACGATGAAATAGAAGACTCCAGAACAAAGTATGAACTATGTATTTTAGAAACCTACCTCTGCCTTAAGCACGTTAAAGTGGAAAAAGCTTTTGACTATACCTCATTTAAAAACCAGAAGGAGTGATTTGAATTTGAGTTGGCAATTCTGTAGACCTCTTATTGGTCAGAATCAGCCGAGTTTCACACAACACTTTTTAATATTGACATCAGCTGATAGTTTTCATTTTTGATAGTTCTGACAGATAAATAAATAAATATTAGATGAAAAACCAAAAATATTCTGAAGCAGTGGGTACATTATTACTTTACATTTTTTTTTAAGTAGTAAAGTCGGTTTAGCGAGTATTAAGGGAATAATGAAGTAGAGGAACATTATATAGTGCAGAAAATATTGGTGGAATACCAGGACTTTTGAAAAATGGTGATGAGTGAATAAAAAATGTCGTTCGAAGAACAAAAATGTTATCTGTGCTGGACAAAATTTTGCAAGCTTCAAAGAAACGTTCAGACTTTCTTGAAACAAATTAAATTTATGTGTGTCACCTTTTGACGTGTCAAATGTAGGTACTATTTATTTGTTATATACATATTTGGGAAGAAATCGTCAAAGTTCATCGGAAGAACATATGGAACATGGAAGATATAAAACAATACAGAAGAGAATGGGTTTGGTAGAAAATACATTATTGGTTTTTGAAGTTAAAAAGAAGGAAGAAGGTATCTCAGAAGTATTTGAAAAGTGGTTCATTACACTTAATCCGGCATCATAAATATAACTGTTGGTAATGTTTAAATTAACACTGCATATTGCTCTACAATGCTATTAATTTTGTAGTATTGTTATTGCCAGAACATATTATCAATTGTCATATTCTTTTCAATTTAATTGTAATAAATATAATTAAAGTAACTTGACTATCTGTAATTCTCCACCATCAACAATGACCATAATTTGTTTGTTGTCGATGTGAATCTGAATCTTCTTATGTTTGAATAAGAAACGAAACAAAAAAGTCTTACATTTTGTTTAATGCGTAGGTACATCTGAAAAATATACTGCAGATCAGAGGAGAAATCGACTTATGTCTAATGTCTTTGCTATCAAGGCATATTTAATATATTTGGAACACGACTGTTGACTACGTTTTCGGAACACACTCCCTAATCTGGTAACTTTTAGTGGTGTGAGTAAGGCTTTTCAAATTACTCCTCCTGGTTTTTAAATGAACTTATAGGATATAAGAAATTTAAGAAGTTAACTTCAATAACAGCACAAGCGAGTCTACACTGTTGACGTATAATATTTGTTATGTTAAACGCAAATTCATTTAAATCTTAATTAACAGTCTCGCGCGCAATTATATCGCGTTAATTATGATAGTAAGTGAATGTAATTATTACTTATTATCTGTAGACATTTCTCAACGTATTACTAATTGTATAAATTACGATAATCAAATGTGGATTTGAAGTAAAACTATTTATAGATATTGCTAATAGAGTTGGATTCTCTCGTTAAATACTTATATAGCAGGGTCACTGCTAACCATTTGCTTAAATTCATTCGTAGTCATATCAAGGTATTTAATGAATGGAAAATAAAATGGTGTAGGGAATTTTTCTGTTTAATATTTCTCTTATTAAATACCGTCAATGTTTGGGAAAACCCACAAGCCTCTTACGGAAATTTATGTCATGCCGGATCATCAAACAGCCATTGAGGTGCTGAATTCTTAAGAAATTAGTTGATGATATTTACCAGAACATACTGGAATAGGATGTTACGGAGTATCAGATAAACTAGGAAAAGAGGGAAACACTTTTAGAGACCGGATCCCTTATGCAGGATCATCACCAATATATTATTGGAACTTTAGTTCTTTACGTCAGGTTATGTTTGAGCGACCGGGGGTCGCGACGCAAAAGATCTGAGCGTTATGCGTTACGTTACGTTACGCTACGTTATGTTACGTTGCTTCGTTATGTGCCTTGCTTGCGTGCTTGTGCTCTCTCGTTTACGAAGGACCATACATTAAAATTGGTAAGCCTTCACTTTAAGGAAACGCCAGAAAGTGGACAATTAGGATATCAATCGATCACATTTCACGAGTAGAGTACAATGGTACAAATTTTTTTTGCCAGAGGTCACCAGGTAAAAAGTTACACCCTTTTAAAAAATCACAAAAATCCCCTCTCTCTTGCTTTTATTATTATGTTCACGCTTTTTTACCCAAACCAACCTAACCTAACCCTACCTAACCCAACCGAAACCAACCCACAACCCAACCTAAATGGCTCAAACCCATAATCCGATATAGAGAGGTTTCAATTTTTTCCAAGAAAATTTTTCAAGAAAAAACCACAAATTCAAAACTCGTTTTAATAAATATCTTTGGCAATAATGGAGACAAAATTATGAAACTTGGTATACATATTTAAAAAAGGGTGTAGAATTTAATGACACACTCAAAATCACCCCAACCCTAATATTTCACAAACTCACCCCCACCCTCCACCTCTATGGTATGTCTCCGGCAGATAAAAATGGTATTTTCGGACTCAGCTCGTCGAATGTAATCGATAGACACTTCATATGATGTACTTTTTCCGTTTCCTTAAAGTGAAGGGTAGCCTTAAAATTACCAAAATCTCTCTTTACACAACACCAATTACATATTTCCACTCCTGTAACAGGACCTATAATTTTTTGATTAATTTGCAAATATTGTTGAGTGTATAAAATGAAACGTGTATGAAACGATTTCAATTCATCATCAACTTGGGTTGAAAAAAAACAATCACCAGACCACATTTAGAGAGTTTTTATTATTCCGTGTAGTCGGGGGTAACCTAATGCCTACCTTTATAATTTCTTGCATTACCTCGGGCTATTTACCGGCCGTACTGTATAATTTGCAATACATTCAGCAATAAATAGTAGGAATTACGTTGTAAATTCTCTCATATTACTATAATGAAAAGACATATCGCTACATGTCTTTATAAGGTATAATTGAAAAAGTTAATTTCTATTAAATGATATGAAACTGATGCTATAATTATTCCCTATTTTAGTCACAGATTTATTCTATAATTTATTTTACAAAAAAAATCTGTGCTGATTAATTTTTAATCGTTTTTATGATTTTCTCGTCTTCTTCATCCCCAATAGTTGCATGCATTTTCATCAGAGTTCAATTTAGAAAATTATGTATTGTTTCCTCTTTTCCCACTCATTTACTGATAAAAAAACTCAGACCAGTAGTTTTTCAATTCCTATGCTTTGATGAATAGTTTAGGGTACCCACATGATTCAGTTCAGCTCTTCTATCCAATGCTCTCCAAGATTTTGTGCACTGTGACTCCATCGTACTTTGGATTCCACTAGCATGTGAAGATTCTCCTTCCATTCTACAGAATCTACATTTTCTCTCTCCACCAGTTTCAGTCCATTTAATCGGCAGTATTCTGCTATGCATTCCTTGATGTCACCAGTTCGTAGCTTCAGCAATACTAGATATTCCCAGTGCTTCGATCTTGTCGTTGCTTTGGCTCTTACAGTATTTCATTTGAGCTCATACCACAAAGGTGCTCCTTTTCCAAAGGGTTGTTTGAGTTCTTCTCTTCGCTAGTCTGTTATTCTGTTAGGTACGCATTCTCATACAATTTGAGAACTGATTAAACAAAAAATTTGCTACTTGACTCCCCGATATAAGAATAATCCTTCACCTGCTTCATCTCTTTTATCAATATTATTATTATTATTATTTTATCATCCAAGATCTTTTTATGGCTCTTTCGCCTTCTTTTAGTACATCTTTTGTCTTATAGTTCAACCCCTTCCTTATTCAATAAATTGTTTTTCTTCGTGTGATTTGAATTCTTGGCATTGCAAAAGAGCAGTCGTGTACAATGTCGAGTAATCTGAACCTCGACGTCGGTGTAGAGTGAATAAAACCTAATAAAATTTCAAAGAGTCGTTTCGCCCTTCATTTTCGACCCCAGAACAAATAATAAAACAGTTTTGTCGGTCTGATAAACTCCTAATTTCAATTTTCAGTCAACTCCGACGGCCGCATTATAGAGTATAGTCAGAGCCGCACCGAAAACTTCACAGTGACTGTTTCTTTGCAGCGTTTTATTAACTCTTTCATATTTGTTGCTGGGGTGTTTGAGAAAAGGGTTTAATTCCTATGCTTGTTTAGTTTTATTCAACTTTTCCTCAACAACCTAGAGTTGATTGATTTTTTTTTGGAAAAAGATGGAGTTACGGAATTCAAAGTAAGTATTTCAGGCTGTCCTGTTTTTATTTTGGTGAACATTTGGATTCCATCCCAAGCTATTCCTTCCTCCTATAATTTTTTTATGTCTGTTTGTTCTTGTTCCAATTTTTTCCAGGTTGATTTGTCTTCATTAATTAATTCTTTCTCCATATTTTTCTTTCTAAATCTTCTTTGAAATGTATCTTCCAGTCATTCATCAATTTTTTTATCGGAGAAACAGTATTCCCGATAGTTTTCTCGTAATGTCTGCATAATTTTCACACTAATATATAAAAAAGGACACCACAAGATCCTTTTATCGACAAAACCTGCAGATTTTCAACTTCAATTTAGATTTACCGATTAAAAAAGATACTATAGAAATAATTATTTGATATATAAATCTCTAGTGAGGTAAAAAGGATCTAATTGATAATAAAAAAACCTTCCTATACATCAGATTATATAAGTTTTCAACAAATACACTCTTCTATTCCGCATAATATGTACAAAGTACAAACTTACAACGAGATTATGCAAATGTTGTATTAGTTTAGTCCGGACCATATTCCAATATAAATTCAGGATGTGTTCCGGTTGTTATCAGAGTATTCGCAGCCGCCTTGATAATTGAATGTCCTTGCAAATCCTGGAGGGTCCCTCGTCGCCGCTTATCGGCTTACTTAAGGGTTGCTTTAATATTGAAAACGTCATCGCTACACGCATACTACATCCATTTACAGGATGAGGGGTCATGATCTAACACCAACTCCACAGGTTTGTAGCTGGAGTTTATCCAGATGAGAATTATTTGTCGGAAGGGGAAGATCGTTCCGATTCCGAAAAAACTGCGGTTAACGACAAAACCGATTAAATGTCTTGACATTCCCTCGAGTTTAAAAATATATATACACGTTCAGCGAGCCGTACAACTGGGTTATTATTATAAAATGATGAATAGCGACAGAGGTTTGTTTATACAACAAATAAAATGATAAACCACAAAGCTCCGGGGTACATTAATTTCGACTTGATATATAAATAATACCTTTTGAAACATCTCAATTTACACGAGCTGCGTCGATGATGATTTCGTGTTCAGATAACCGAAAGAGTCAACGACAGATCGACGGAGATAAACTATGACAAGACAAAACACCACCTGATAGTTTACTTAAAATATCACATGTCCGGGATATCCATGCAACTAAAAAAAAATTGAAAGAAGAAGAATTTTAACATATCCATTAGGATGATGAATTTTTATGACGGGTTAGGAAAAAACAAGTGAACAATTATATATCCATTTACAGGGTGGATTATAAAGATATTTATGGAGCAAAAGCTTGGGCTTGAGCATTGGAGAAGTTTTAAAGGATTTTGACGTTGGCATCAATGGAAAGAATGACTTAGACCTAATTTCAAGCTGTTTAAGTTTTTTTTAATTTGCAACTTCCTTCCCAGCAAAAGTTGAGAAATGTTTGAAAATATATGCATTTTGAGTCTAGATTTATTAGAAACTGCGAAAAAGCAGCTGAACTTCTCGTGGAGTACAGAGAGAAGGATCAGGAGTTTCTGATTTCATTTGTGGTAAGTGGCTCTAGCAGGCTAAGACTCGCAAGAATCAATTAACCCATCTTCCATCAAAATAACAACCGAGTTAATAACAATTAGTTTATTTGGAAAGTGATATTCAAGGTCTGATGCAAGCACAAGGTGTATATGTTCTGCTGTTTCCTCATCAATACAAAAATGGCTAGTCGGATCTTCCTTTCGACAGTCCAAGTCCTACAGTTTGATGATTCAGACGGTAGTGGCAAGCTAGACAACGTATTCTATAGTCTAACGCTTGTAGAGGGTGTCTGTGGTACACACGAACTATATTTCAACACTTTAGTTCAGCTTTTGTAGTATCTGTACCTTATAGAGAAGCAGAAGTATTTCGAAAATTTATAATAATTCGTACCAAATCTGCAAGAAATATGCTTAAATACTTCCAAACAACCTTGGATTAAACCGTTTTTTTCCTGATTTATCAGAAGGAAGATGCACTACCCCACAGGGTAACGGTACAAAGATTCAGTTCAAGTGCCTGGCCTGTTGAACGCAACCCAAGCGTAAGAATGAAAATACCCCACAGAAAATCATTAATGATCTTGGAGAAAGAGAGATTCAATTGTTGACCTTTATACTGAACTTTGTGATGTCAGCTACTTTTTTGTAAATATTTTCCTCCTTTTCTTTCACGAGCTGGTTATTTTTCCAAAAGAAATGGGTAAGCTATGCCGTGTCTTATTTTTCTAAATATTGTCCTGCCTTTCTTTCAAAAGTTATTTTTTCAACAGGCATTGGTAAGCTTTTTTTTCCTGTTAAGTACGCCACATGTACCAACTTGGTGGTTCACGATTGACTTTTTCCTGCACGGATGCACGTAGTACCACATTGTGGGGTTAAACAGAAATTTGAGCTAAGATAAGAAATCTCCAGCCAGGATGGATTAAGTGGCCAATAGTGCGGCCAAGATCAAAGTATAATGTCGAGAATTCACACTAAATACTTTCTAAAGATTTAAAATTGTTTTAACCGTCACTGTATGTGGTCGTAAGAATTATTTCCACTACAAAAACTTTCTAATGGGATAAAAAATCGAGACTGTTGTGTTTGTTTTCATCAGTAAACCGGAAATTTCCGCTTCTACAAAATACTGTCGCATTTGAGCACCACAAAAAATATATAACAGATGTTTCTACCCATATTTTTTCCACTTCTACACACTTAAAAGCGTGTGAAACGTTTTATTTTGATAAACCAAAAAAATAATAGAGCATAAACGGTAAAGATATATATTTTTAGCACTTAAAAAAGAGTGCGGAATGCTTGTTGGAAAAGAAAACATAACCTAGAACGAAAAAACAAACAACAAATATAATTTTATTTGTTCGTTTGTTATTCTTAGTGCAGTGTCCCTTTCACCGATTGTCCGGTGAAAAAAAGACAAAATATTGACTACCGAAACTCTCGGCCTAGAGTTAGTTTACACATATAGGAGGTCCATCGGCAAATTAATGTGCTTTAAATCCTTAATTGGTGGCCAGACTGCGCGTTGTGTGGTCCTTTCGTCTCTCTTGGACGTGTAATCGAACCACTAGATCTGTCTTTCTCGCTCTCGTGGCCGGTACCGTAGACACGGTCGTGGACAAATATTAGATAAACGTCCGGCTAATGGGACCTTTTTGTTCAAACATAACCTTAATGATACTTTGGCTGTTTTTTTCGTTCGGGGGTTTCTTATTCTCATTAGGAAGTCGAACGGCTATTTTTCTTAATTAGAATTTTTTAATAGGACCAGCACAGACATTTTTGCATAAAATTATTTAAATTTGAGTCACTTTAGAAAATTTTTCGGATCGGTCAAATATTCGGATTGTATAATCTGAGGTAATTCGAAATTAATTAAAGCATATTTGTCTCCTTTTTGGAATACCTTCGGTAGAGCGGCGATAAGAAGTTGTATTTGAGCAATTTATTTTACGTAAAAACAACGCCGCAAATTCTAGTAGCTTTTGTAGTATTGGGTTGGCATCGCAAAAATTTCTAACGTCAAATTTCGTTCGTAGTGGTTTTGATGGATGTTGAAATATAATTTATAATATGATGCCTGAAAAGTTATTGACAGTTTGGACACGTATTGCATTTTTTATTTGCTGAAATGGTGCTTCTAAACGGGCAATAATTTTAGTGCAAAATGTACCTGCAGCACAGTGGCTGGCAACATTGCCAGCAATAGTTGCTAAACATGGTAATATCACAGTATAGGAACGAACAAGTATGTTACCTCGTGACGTTACACTGCCGAGCTTTCTGTGACCTACAACGTCGTTCGGATGAGTAGGTATCTCATCCGGCGGCCAGTGCTGTGCTGCGATCCAACCAAAATGCCAGTAATGAATTTGCGAATAAAATTATTTATTACAGCTTATATTTTTACGGGGTTATGGTATTATTTTTATTGGAACGAAGCTCCTTATCGCGCGTTGTGAAAGGAGGCTAGACGGATAAAATTCTTACGAAAATTTTTGTCACGACACTTTTTGATATAGGAAGCTATGCGCTAAGCTGTGCGCATCGCATGTTTCTCTGTCTGTATCTTTCTCTCTTATAGAAAGCAAATAAATTGAAAAAATGTTCACCATAGTCTGGGCGCGAACCATCAACCTACGCGTCTATATCAAGGCATTCAACACATGCTACCACGAGCTCTCATGTGTATTAGATGCGAAGAAAGGTATTACATGCTGCAATTTCTATTTATATTTCGCATTGAACAGTGTGGTGTCGCGTCGATTATTTTTGTTGAGTGTATACAGGTTTTTTGTAAATAAAAAATAATAATAATGAATGAATTTTAATAAATTCAAAAACAAATCATATTTTAATATTACAATTTCAGAACGTATGTATTTAGCAAGCCGTGCGTGTTCTAACCTATACGCTGTTGTGTTTACGAAGTCGAGCTATAGAATTGAATTTTTGTGTTTTCTTGCGTAATGTACTTGTTTATATAATATCCTCATTATAAAAATGAGTCCGTAATTTTGTATTAGCAAATATTACAAAATATTTAGTGTTTAAGCTTTGCTATTAAAGAGAAAAATATTAATATGACTTTTTGCTCATTTCAACCAATAATTAATAAATTTAAGAAATCTATACAACATAAATATAAAACACGGACAACCAATAAACACCGTTTTAAAATAACAGTGCTCGACTGGCGACGTCCCGTATAATGTGCCAAATTAAATGCGTAGGACGTAGCGATGTACTGTACCATCCAAGTCACCAGCGGCATCGGTGCTTTACGCGATAAATTCGAACGAGTGAAACATCTTATATTTTTATTCTCTCATCTTTGCTATAGGATCAAAATAATGAGAATAACGAATGAATAGCAGTATTACGAAATATTCTTTCAGATTCAAATTTATATAAGAATGTTTAGATTTGAGGTATGGAAAAATATTCATGGAATAGACTGAAACAAGATAGCTTTGCTTAATATTCAGAAATAAAACTTGTTTCAAAAAACTTATAAAGTGACATTCTCAAGATCCAATTAAATAAAAATATTTAATTCATTTATCAAATAAAAAATAAAAATCGCTGTGACTTCATTAATGAAGGAAAGGAAAAAAACTTGATTAATGATTTAAATTTTTTAAACTCAACGTTGTTAAAAAGAGGTAAGGTGAGAGTGGGAATTTAATAATGAACTGTCAATTTTTGTGAAACCTGTCATTAAGCTAGATGCTAGATGCTAGACACACGGCCAGAGTATTTTACATTTTTTAACCACTATGTACACTTATACCCTGAAAATTAATAGACATAGATCTATAATTGACTTTAAAAACGCATTTGAAAATGTGAAATATTTGGAGAACAGACTTGAGAAACATGAAAATCAATAACTGAAATTTCTCGACATGCTGGACAAAGGCAACAAAGTGTCTAAATAAGCATTTGTCTAAAATTTTTCTTCTTTATTTTTATTTAGCTGTAGCAAATAAGAGTGACTGATTTTAAACATAAATGCCCAGCTTATTAATTGCTCCAAAGAGATGGGGTTTTCACTAGTTTCACTAGTTTATCAAGGAGATTTTTTTAGGCTTAACTGGCGTCTCATCTCATCAACACAGGATGCTCCATACAAAATTCAGACTTATAAAAAATTGTACGAGTCAGATTATGAAAAACGAGTAATTGTATGTGAGACTTTACTTGACTTATTAAGAAACGAACCCAATTCATTATGAATTATGTCTGATAAAGCAACGTTTCACATTAATGGCATGTGTAACAAACATAATTGTAGAATATGGGGTTCTCAAAAACCAATTTCTTTTAATGAATTTGTTGTTATGCGTCAAACGGTCACAGCATGAGTTGATTTTAGGTATCAAAATACGTTCATATGAAACTACTAATTATTAAAAATGTACTACTACATGAAACTTCGAATATATTTGTTGTTAATGAAACAAAAGATAGAAAACTATACATTTTTGGAAAGGAGAATGATTGCTCTTTCGAATAAGATCAAAAATTATAGGGTGTTCCATTTAAAATAATACATATTTTGAATTTGACCAACATTAGTAAAACATCCTGTGTTGAGATGAAATGCCTGCCAAGCCTGTCTTTAATAAACTTGTGAAAATAGTGAAAACCCCATCTCTTTGGGGCAATTAATAATCTGGGCATTTATATTTAAAATCAGTCAATCTTATTTGGGACACCCTGTACTAAAAACAGTTTCATTAACAATTGCAGTATATTGACAATTTATTTCCTTCAAATTGGCAGTGGACCACTATAGTCGTCACGTCACTGTTTACAATTCATTGACATTTGACAAATGAAAAATTTGCAACTATGTAATTATGGATTGAGCTGAGAGCGTTTGATATCATTAGACCCTAACTCAGCTATGTAGTTTTAGCATTTTAATCTTGTTTTTATAACGTTTAATAATAGCAGTTCAAGTTATGTAAAATGTAATAGACATAATCATTACACCGTACTCGAACCGTAACATATTATTAAGGTATTAAAAATTCAAAAAACTGTGTATATTTAATGAATACATCACTTATAGATTGTACTTACCGAGTTATTTTGTTTTGGATGCCATAAAATGACGACAAATTAAAGAAGGCGACAGATGTTTATTATTTTTTTGTCTTCAATGTGCTTTATATCAAAATATTAAACGATTTTCATATTTTTAAAGTTATAAGGTTTAAAATTTTAATTTTTCATCTCCTTTACGAGAAAATAAAAAATTAACGCATTGCTCGAGAAACTTCATTATTGAAATTGTAACAAAAAAATATTGTAATAGATTATTAAAAAAATGAAGAAAAATGTTATTCAACTGTCAAATTATAAAATTTTTATCGGATATTGTCTGTCTCCTTTTTTTAACTGCTTCCTTTCGTCTAGGGATTTCTACGAGTTAAATTTTAGATTCTGGCTTGTGGAATACTCTTTCATTAATCAAAAACAACCTTTTTAAGCACCTTAAAAGTTGTGAATGCAGGTTTGCGGTGTCCATCAACAACTTTAAGCGCATGCCATAGACACGGGCTCTCAGGTATCCACCTCAGGTAACCTGAATATTCACGAATCTGGTCCATTACATGTGCACCAACGTTTGGTTGTCGACGAAAAATTTAGCAAACAACATATCTTGCTGTGCTACAATATTCCGGACATGAAACCTTGCAATCATTAATCACCAGTGCATAGGTACCAGATTCGTGAGAGTGTGTATGTCCAGAACATCACTAACCCAGCACCAAATTGGATATGACTCTTTTACAGTCCTCTTCGCGTCCATCTGGTGACTTCAGAGTGACTGACGTGTTTTATCCGAAAACCAAACTACTCTGCAGTTCGCGCGAGCTCTAGCAAAACACTATCTAATGTTCCCTGATGAGCAGTTTTAATTTCCAATCTTGCTTTATTGAGCCTTCTCCAGGTTGTTTGTATAGAAATATCTACATTATACATTTCTTCTAAAGCTCTACCTTAAAACAAGTTGTCCAAGATCATCCCTAGCATTTGTAGATATTTTACCACCTTGTCCTATTGTTCTAAAGAGCATTCCAGAGCTATAGCTTGCGCTGCCTCATGTTCAATTGGATTGCGTTGGCGATTAATCTGCAGATTAACAAAATTATACTGTCCAATTTTTGTTCAATTGCTATATATGATTTCACACCGCATAACCTTGTTAACAAGCTTTACATTTTGAAACGTCTAATTATTCGCAATTGAAATTTTAACAATTATTTCATAAAACGACACAATTTCGATATTATCTGTGTATAAATTCAAACCTCCTTTTTGAATATCTCTATTTTTCAATTATATTTATTTTTATTTTCCATCTCTTAATCATTATTTCTCTTCCATGTTTACATTTTTCCGTTGGACTATCCGAACACGTGTTTTGGTAAATAGCTCGTGCTAAAAAAATCGTCAGGTGCTACAGAAACAAAAAAATGTGGCGCACACTGCGAACATGCTGATGCCGATGCATATCAAAGTGAAATTATATAGCTCATTTTTCAACACGTATACATATATGTTTGTTTATAATTATTTTATTAAATACATTCGTATAAACAAATAGAATATCAAGAAAAAACTGTTTATTTAAAAATTAATAACTGTTTCACTCGGAAAAACTTGAAACAGTTTTTGTTACTGTTTACCGCTAGTTAAAATCGAGTTCTAAAGTTTTACGAAATTCCTCTAAATATAGAGAAGTGGCTTATTGATTTTTCCTGCATTTATTGAAGGTCGTAACAAACATAACCGTGCCTGATCAGTAGAACTTTTTCGTATGCGATTTAATTCGAATGAAAAACATCGTAATTTTAAACCTTCGAAAAATGATTCGTATACGATAAATATTGGCATGCATCACCCCGTGCGAAACAAATCGTACACGAACAACCGATTTTCGTACGAAGTTCATTCAATTTAGTACACGAATTGTACTCAATTGGTCTCGGAAACACAGCATCTGATTCGAGAGTTGGTCCAGTGCTGTGGAAGAAAGGGGTTGGGTTAAATTGTTCAGTTCAGTCAGAACTAATATTATTACATTACATTGTGATATTATTCCAACACTCGAATCGGACATATAGGGTTATGTCTGACCCTTCCTTAATCATCCATGCTTTTATTCAACATTAAAGAGTGTCCTCATAAAGGAGTTAGCGCCCTTTGAATATGACGCTGGTCAATATGCTTTGAAGTTTAGTCTATGGCGAGGTGCAATGTACAGGATGGGCAAAGTTAGTGAGCCTATGTGCAGAAAATGGTACTCTACGATGAAACACCCACTCACATACTCTGCTTCTGTGAGAACTTACAAGGATTGAGACGAACAACTACTGAAGACCCCTCCAGATAAACTGGTGGCCTGTATAGAAGACACGAAGCTTCTGGAATGAATGTGGGTAGATAACCTGGGTAATAGTACAAAGATTTAGCCTCAAGCAATCAGCATACTGTAATCATCAACTCCTCAGGTGTAAGAAGCGATCTTTCGGATTGTTCAAGTTGACACTCGCGAGTTTGACTTGATAAGTAAGAAAAATGCTTAAGCTCCATTAACTTAAACATTATGATGGAAAACTTGGAGCACAAGTAGATTGATCTTCACTATTCATATTTTTGACTGACTGCATATTTTAATGCTAATAAAAAAAAACTGTTTAATATCAAGACGGAATTTATTATATATTTCAATAAATTGTTATTTAAGAAAAATTGGACGAGTCAGAATAGTTGCGATGTATCTATTAACAGAAATAACGAAGAGCACGACAAGAAAAAAATAGTACAAGATGTATTGACCTTCTCTTATTAAAACGATAGGACATTTATCCGCAATTATATATATAAAATAGAGAACCCAAGCTGTTTTATAGAATTCTTTTGACGCTTCAGGGCACATACGGTTCGTAAAAATATTAGTTTGGGCGCTTGAGTTTAACACGTTTATAATAATAATGATATACCTTTAGAAATGTACGAAAATAAGTTACACAAAAAATTGTTTTCTCCTCAAACTGTTCTACAACAAAATAACTACGAAAAACACTCTTGCAATGTAATTGTTTTTATAAAATAAAATTATTAGAAAAAGAGCAATAGTTGTGGACTATCTGCCGTATCAAGATGTAGACGCTGGAAACTAGCTATAGAAACTTTTACTACTCATTGAATAGACTCTCGACTGGACATCCTTATAAATCTACTAAATATAAGATGGACTACAAAGCAAGTGTCTGGTCAAAGGATCTTTGAATCTTACTACTGAAGCTGTGTTAGACGTGGGCAGGAAGAAGATTAGGTCCATAACCAGAATCCTTACTGGACAATACAGGCTAATTTGGGCAGATTGTGTCTTCCCTGTCTCGAAGAAAATAAATCAGTGGAACACATTTTGCTACTGTGTGGCTGCTGAGCAAGGCAGACTAGAGCTGCGTTTCTGCTATAGGATTCTCAATTGCTCAACAATTCGCAAGTATGTGGATAAAGATTTCTTCTTCTATGCCACAGAATCCACATTCTTCTTCTGTATCTGTAGAGTAGGGAGGGTGAGTGTAGGCTCACCGCACTTAGGCCACATGTGACCCATTGTACATCCTCCCGAGGAGTTGTCTCCTAGGTCATCGTCGATCCTGTCTTTCCAGGAAGGTGGACAGGCCACTAGGAGACATCCCCTTTATATCGGCAGGTGTTTGGCCAAGACTCACCGAACACACACTCTCTTATCGACGATAACTCCGGACACTCGCATAAGACATGCCTGACAGTTTCATCTTCCTGATCGTACATCCTGCATAGGAGTGTGTCCACTAGCCCCATATTATGGAGGTGTTTCCTTAGTTGACAGTGGCCAGTCAGAAATCCTAATGTCAAACGTACGTTTTTCCTGGTTCGCCAAATATTTCTTCTGCGTCAGCTTCCCAGGGTCGCCCAGGGTGATTCTGGCAAAACTGCATCCTTTGATTCCATCCCATCTCTTAAGGGATTGAGCATGGGTGTAACGTTTGGCTAGTTCCGCAATTGTCGAAGTCGTTAGGACGTAGGTGTCACTGGATTCTAAAATGTTCAGTCTAACCGCTTCCCTGGCTAAAGATTCGGCAATGCGATATCCTTTACTCCTGTCGTGCCCTTCAGCACACGTCAGGATAAAATTGTTATCTGCCGAGGCGTTAGCTTTATCTTAGTGGCACTCCGATATAACACGTTGTCTGTTCAAGGCTTATAGGGCTTGTCTACTATCAATGCAGATTGTTATGTTTTTACCAGAAATTCCTTTTCTGGTTAGTTCTTTTGTGGAGATTGTGATACATTCTTCTTTCTCCACCATTTTGAGCTTTATCAGGTGCCCAATCAGGCGACAATGTCCCGTTAGGATTCCTGTTAAAACTCTTAGTGCAGTTTTACTTTGACCTATGCATTCATTTGATCTCAACAGTAGAAGAGTATTTGATTGTCTAAGCCCTACTAGATCTTACCAATTGTCTCTGATTTGATTTCCAACTTAAATATGCAATCCAGCTTCTAAATTGACTTGAGGATCGTTTGATATATCAAAAATATATCCTCCATTAGAATAAATCCTCCAAACTAAATAGATTATTCATCCAAGCATCAAATTTAATTATCGATATCTACATATAGAAAACACCAAAAAAAATCCACTTTACTCATTCCTCCCAAATGAGGACGCTTGCCCCCCTACTAAGCAGCATGTGAGATAGTCTCTAGTCGTTTTTTTTTTCGGTGACGTCATGAATAGTTGGTTGATGAAGACATCTCATCCTGTGGCAGCTGCGTGTGTGGCATTCTGTAATTCATCCCGACGAATGTACTGACGGCATGGCATGCATATACCCGGCTATCTTTTTCCTTTCTTTAAATAGGTGACGGCTTTTGGGACGGGCGTACAAAACGATAGTTCTGTAGCTGCTCGGACCGTTCGGCGAGACTTATAGATATACGTCACTGAACATTTACATTGATAAGAGCGAGAAACTTTATTTTGGAAAACACGTTAATAAATAATCCGACCTTAATTATGTAATTGACGATTGTTTTTTTGATTAAATTTTATTGAAGTTCATAAGTTAGACTTTCAGATTTGTGTTTAGATGGATTTTTACGGTGCACATACGTTATTTATTTGATTTAACGGTATTCAGATGACAATTGGAGAGTTAGTGTTAACAGTCTCCGACAAATACCGTTTTGCGATTCCGGTCGGCGTTTCGCGTATGCGCGTCCATTACCTACATCTCTTGTCTATGCACTGACGCCATTACAGTCTGATTCTTCATTATATACGTTGTTTACTGAGTGTTTAAGATGCCTCCGACAATCGTGAGTCCCGCCAATAGTGAAGTACGGGCTGTTATACGATTTCTTAGTGCTAAGGCAATCCAGAACAAATACGTGGCAAGTTGAGTAAGGGTATCGTTTTGCTGCATGACAATGCCACAGATGTGGCTAATCGGACCAAAGATCTTATCAAATATTTTCAATGGGAAACTCTAGATCATCCTCCATACAGCCCTGATCTGGCGCCCAGCGAATATCATTTGTTCCTGCACTTGAAGAAACACCTGGGCTGTCAGCGTCTTCAAGACGATAACGAAGTCAAAACATTTGTGATACAGTGGTTAACAAGTCAGGCGGCAGAATTTTATGAGGAGGGTATTCAAAAACTGGTGCCACGTTATGACAAGTGCCTCAATATTCACGGAAATTATGTAAAAAAGTAGATTAAGGTACAGGCTTTCATGTAAAAATAAAATTATTGCGATATCTTTGCACGTCTTTTTTTAATTCCAAAACGGTACTTACTTGAAAACATGCCTCGTATTTTTTGACCGGTGGCCGTTAAGAAGTCGTGGCTTATTTTTTCCTCGGAATCAAAATGTAATCTTTCAGCAGTGTTACGAAAAGTCTAGAACGACACACGGCCGATACCCATATAACGGATTCGGTTGTTATAATCCTTGGCTACGCCTCGGAACACAATATAAATGTCATTTTCAATGTCAACTAAGTAGGTACTATAATTATTTAATTAGTGCATAGTCCAGTAAATTAAGGGACAAAGCTCCCGAAAAGTCCCTGCATTAAGACTTCACTTTGGGCTCAATTTGTAGGTCACTGCAGATGTTTTTAAACGAGAAAAAACTTAACGCGATTGAGTTTACGGAAGGGGGGGAAAATACCCCCCTAAACACTGGAAAACGGGCTTCTCGCTAATATCTGGCTCAATATGAGAATTAGAGAATTTGTCTTTGGATAAAAAATGAAGATCGTCTTAATATCTACAAAAATGGTTTCTATTATTTTTTTCAAAAATTTGATAGTTATCGAGATAATGAGACCTAAAAGTCTCCTCATTTCAGCTGCTGCTCAGCCTGTAGGAATTCTACTGTCTATGCATTAACTTGTGAGCGGGCGGACGAATTGTTCCACAACTCGGCAAAAATTGACATTTCCCGATGATTCAAAGTTCATTGCAATGGGAAGACCCGTAGCTATCATTCCATGTGACTTGCAGCTCGTTCGTACTTGACAAAAATATTTAAAAAATCGGTCAAAGTTTTTTTCCATGAGATTTTCAGACTATTTCATTAATTAGTTCATATTTTTTTTTTAAATAGTCTTTTATCCTAATTTTTATTTATAATGGAACCTGGGGAGGCCTTAATGATCTCAGAATTTTTTTAATCTTTCTTGTGTTTTGATAAAAAATTGATTTGTTTATTTATAGTTTTCAGCCGTTTTCGGAGTTCTGTACAATCTGTGGGACAAGCGCGACTTAAAAATGTATCATCCTATATATTGCTTTTCAAGGCACATCATTTTAAAGCTTAGAGTGTCTAGTTTTCGAATGTTCTTTTCAATTTTTAATAAAATCCAACCATTTTCCAGAAATCAGGAAAATTGATCACACCGGTAAAAACCGGACTTTTTTCTTAAATAATTAAATAAACAAATCAAATTTTTATCAAAACGCAAGAAAGATATTAAAAAAACTTCTGAGATCATTCAAGACCTCCTAAGGTTCCATTATAAAAAAAATTAGGATAAAAGAATATTTTTTTATAAAATATGAACAAATTAATGAAATAGTCTCAAAATCTTGTGGAAAAAATCTTCGACCGCTTTTTAAAATATTTTTGTCAAATACAAACGAGCTGCAAGTCACATGGAATTATAGCTACGGGTGCCATGAACTTTGAATCATTGGGAAATGTCAATTTTTTGCCGAATTATGGAACAATTCGTCCGCCCGCTTACAAGTTAATGCATAGACAGTAGAATTCCTACAGGCTGAGCAGCAGCTGAAATGAGGAGACTTTTAGGTCTCATTATCTCGATAACTATCGAATTATCGAAAAAAATGACAGGGGCCATTTTTGTAGATAATAAGTCGATCTTCATTTTCTATCTTAAAAAAAAATTCTCTAATTTGCATATTGAGCCAGATATTAGCGAGAAACCCGTTTTCCAGGGCTTAGTGGGCCATTGTCCCCCCCTTCCGTAAACCTAATCGCGTTAAATTTTTTCTCGTTTAAAAACACCTGTCTTGACTTACAAATTGAGCCCAAAGTAAAGTGTTTAGCGACTTTTCAGGAGCATTCGATATTTTCAAGTGTTCAGTTATTAGACTAAGCACCGTAGACTAAAATTAAAAAAGGAAAAAATAAGAGAAATTAATTGAAAAAAACACAAAATTTAACAATTGAAATTAAATACCACATCATTGCAATTTGTTGATGATGGACATTGGACATAGGACTCTAAATTGTACCTATCATTGTTCTGGTTGTTTATTTGTAACTTTTCGGTTTCCTGCAAATAGAAGACAATCAATGAAACATTCCATCTGTGGGACGTGGGGAATTACCGATAATAATGAATTGGTGGTCCAATAAACTAAAAAGGCTCTAACAAGATTTCATAGATCTGTAACCGTTCTGTGAAATCACAAGGTATAAGAGGGGAAATCCGGAACTGGCGAGATAAGAAACTCCAATTCAAATGGAGGTTGGAGGAAGATATCGAGAACAGACAGTTACCCCTGTGTTTAAAAATTGTATGAAGTAATTGGTGCAAAAAATAAATTAATGAATAGGTTTTTTCAGTGCAGAAAGCAATTGATTTTTTGTGAAAATGAATATTCAAATTCAATTATTAATGTAAACTCTAATCATATACCACTTATGGAGTAATTACCGGTACATAGCTTAAAAAACATGTCGCTTACGATAAATACTAATATAACATTACTATTAATAACACATTTTTTGTATACCTAATAAATTACAGTATCTTCCAACGGCCATAGTTTAAACAAAACATCATTAAACCTATCTGTATTCGTTGACCCAATTAAATTAAAACAGCGACGCGATCTGTAACCGATAAGTCCCCAAAAAAAAAAGAAACCAAACATTCAAAATCCTTAACGTCGAATCCGAACGTATAGATAGACTGAAGCGACCTACCACAGTGTCGGTGACAAAGTGGCAGATGACTGCATTACAAACATATTCATAGAGTGTGACCCCCTAAGCAATTCGACTACGTGCATTTACTGAAGAAATGAAACTTCGTAATTAGCAGTATATCATGCTGGAGAATTACTTTGATGTGAACAATTTTCAATGGCTTTATGGTTCATTTGAATTATGTATTTCGATCTTTTGATCGGTGTTTAAGTGGAAATTGAATTTTAATGAGTCTCTATCGTTTGTCACTTTTATGAAGTATTATTCACAAACACAAGCATTGTAGACGAAATTGTTTCCGCATACTTTGCGGACGCTAAACTGCGAAGGAGGTTCACAAGATTTTTTTTGCAATTAGCTAGATTTAATATGCTTATAGATGTATGGATTCCAAAATATATAGAGTCGAAAGTTATTTTGTATACAAAAAAAATTCGCAATGAATCCTTCTACTTAATCTATATTTACATATAACGAATTGTCCTTTTTTATAGTTTGAAATAATTGAAGTTATGTCCAAATTCTATCGTTGCCTTTTGACTGCCATAGAACATAAAATATCCCAAATTTCCAATATTTTAATGCCTCTATTAGTACCTAATTTTTAATATCCATAAATTTTATACTTGCTAAGCAGATACAACTTTCGTAAAGTCAGTTTTAGTTTCTTCCACCCTTAAATTAATTGATTGCCTTTTACAGTTAAGATCCTCTTAAATAATCATTCTCATCATTGTGGAATTGCATATTACAGATAAATAATAACGAGACAAGACTCATCACAGCAAAATCTCCCAACAGAAGCAGATAAACAGGGCGAGCATAAATAAATTTGCTTTTAATGACGTAATTTGAGAACATATTCAAGAGGAAGCTGCTGAATACATCCTAAGTCAGTGCGTATGCCTGGCGAATATGCGTTTTCTTGTAGTAGTTGATGAGAAGCCACCGGAAATAAATTACATGAAAGATTCAGTATCGCTTGCTACTTGTTTATAATCTCTTTTAGGAATAGGAGAACATACCGTTAGGTTCCAATCTTCACAGCTAAGCTGAACTGAAAGCATTCAGTTCCATAGGGGGTCAACTCTAAGATAGATATTAAATAGTTGCCCTAAACGCATTTGGAGACCTTTGTGAGGTTATGATAGCCTGTGTACCAGGGCAACGAATTGGCACATGAAACGATAAGGCTCATCAATACCATTGTACCGAAATTTCTAGAATAGTGGGTAATTTCACCAGGACATTCAGCAACATTTACAGCAAACCTAATAAGAAAAGATAGGAAGCTGTAAACCTGACAGGAACGCAAAGCTAATGGGGTTGACAGACGAAGGTTTTGTCACCTATAGACTAGGAAACTACAGAGCATTATCTTTTGCAAGTGCCACTGCCTGGCGAATGTGCTGCTTCTTGTACTTGGCGCTGAAAAGCTATCGGAAAGAAATCACATTAAATAAACAATCTCAAGGCTTTTGGCTATTTAAAAAGTTAGCCTGAAGAATCTAGATTCGGAGGACCACAATAGATCTGGAAAGGTCGCAGTGTTTATTAATAAGAAGAAGGGGTTCTGGTATATTTAGAACTGTTGATGAAGCTGACTATATCGAATACATAAAGTGCAATCAGTACCTACCTTAGTTTCCTTTAAAAAAACTGTTCAATTAAGCCACAGACATCATTTCAAGCCTAAGGAGAATATTAGTTGGAATCACCGACCAGTTGTCTATCTTGACGAAACAGTTTCGATACACGCAAATGGAATGATTTTTCAATAAAATGCCAAACAAAAAGTCCTTCAAATGAAGATGAAAAGATAATATGTGCAGGTCGAGAAAATGGCTTTCTGTTTCTGCTGCTTTCAGCTAAGAACATATCAGGTTTATCTTCAGATTCTCATCGGGACACTGACACCACTCAATTTTATTCAGTTTGAACCCTTTTTCATCCGACCCTGTAACCATGTAATCCAACATAATGAGACTTAAGTGGTGAATAGGTTATTTATGGTTATTTGAAGAGGAGAAGTGGAACTTTTGTTTTTTAAGTTTTAGTGTCGAACAGCATTAAAATATCTTCTGTAAGTTCCTTGTGGCAATACTTATTCTTATTTCTCTTATTTTTTGGGAATCAAACCACAATAATATTTTTTATATTTTATTTCGACGTTTCGGTAGTGTTCCAGCTTCCCGTGTCAAGATTAACTAATAATAAAATAATGTTTGGTCCCTATCTGACACAACGAAAAATATGACAACTAGACAATCAATAATATTTTGAAGTTTAAGACTACAAAACTTTGTTGTCAAATTTTTTTAAGGTCCATCCATAGTAGATCACATCCCTGGTAAAATGTGAAATAAAACATAAAAAATATATCAAAGATAGGGAGTTCTCTAAGTCAGGTATTTGTAAACATGCTTGCGAAGAGGGGCATAAAATTCAATGGGATTCGACAAAAATAATATTGAGAGAGTCCAATAAAAAAAGACGAAAAATCAAAGAAAGTGCTTTAATACAACTAAATGCAGATAAATGTGTAGCTAGTATTTCAGTCGAATGTAGTCAAATTTGGCTACCAATGCTAGAAAGAGAAATTTCCAATAATCAATTACCTGTGTTATCAGGATAGCATCATAAGTTTTTATCCAGGTTTTCTTATGATTTATAATTGGAATAATTGTTAATCGATACACACTTCAATACACAAAATCACCAAACTGAGTTATACATATTTTGAAAACAAAAATAATCATACACAAAAAAGTAACAACAAACGCGTTTTATTAACAACATTTCCAAAATAAGCGAAAAAAAGCGCTATCCCAATAAAAACCGTTCCTGGAACGTGCACTTCACTGGATTCCATTTCTAGTAGACTATCATATCGTTAGAATGTCATAAAATGAAATATTTTATTTCACATTTTACCAGAGATGTGATCTACTATGAATGGACCTTAATAAAATTTGACAACAAAGTTTTGTGGTCTTAAACTTCAAAATATTATTGATTGTCTAGTTTTCATATTTTTTTCGTTGTGTCAGATAGGGACCAAAATAGTTATTTATGATATGAGTGTTAAAAGTGAGGTTTTATTTTGTGAGTGAAAACGTTTGTGAAATGAGCGGAGCGAATTGAACAATTTCACGAACAAAATAAAATCACTTTTAACACAAATACCATACAATGTTTTTTGTACAACTTCCCTATTTTGATAATGAAACGAGCGAATTTGCAATGACAATAAATTCAAAATGCATTTTAGTATTCAAATAATCAAAAGATTGTTGTGAATGGCAGACGTTGCCAACGTTATGATTACTAACAAATGAATTTTTCTCATCTGATTTCATCATAAGAAAATGGAGTGCTAAAAATATTTTTAACACTAGTGTTAAAAGTATTTTTAACACGCTGCTATGTAAACAATCGTTTTTAACATTGTTTGCTATCATTAAAAGTGTCACTTTTAATGACAGTTGTACAAAAATTATTTTATTACTAGTTAATCTTGACAATGGTAGCTGGAACGCTACCGAAACGTCGAAATAAAAAATAAAAAACATTGTTGTGGTTTGATTCCCAAAAAATAAGAGAAAACAGAACATTAAAATAAATGTAGTCAATACTTTTAGGACTATTCCAAGTACTTCAAATACTAATGTCACTATTTAAAACATTGCATATTCACCTTATGGTAATGCTATTCTAAATTTTCCCATTATTTTACCATTTATAATAATTAAGTCTGACAGACATATTTTTTTGGGTTCTTAAAAAATTGTTTACTATTGTAAGTAATAAATCATAATTAAAACAAATTATCTATAGTTATAATAAATATGAACATATTATGTTTTAATTAATTTTATTCTAATTTATTTATAAAAAAGATATGGGGTAAGTAGCTAGATTCAATTAATTATTATTAAATTTCACGAATTATAGGTGTCTTCCTGATGTAAAACTTTTTTTGTCTGGAATTATTGCCCAAAAGCTCAGTACAATATTTTGCGTTTTTTCTTCTAATGCTGAGAGATATCTGTATCTGTATCTGTAGAGTAGGGACGATTAGTGTAGGCTCACAGCACTTAAGCCACATGTGACCCATTGTACATCCTCCCGAGGAGTTATCCTCTTTGGTCATGCTGAGAGAAAATGCCGTGTTCTAATTTGATTGGTAGCCTCAACATTGTATATAAGCTGTTCTTAGTTCTAGAATTCAATTTTTGGTTTCTACTTTCACTACCCTTACCTGAATGACTGATAATTGATAACACTTATAGCATTGTATAAAAATAGGCCTATCTATATATAGTATATATATATAGTATATTATTATATATAGTATTTGAAGATAAAAAATGTACATCAACCGCACCGGCACAAATTGATGAATACTAAAAATATTACTCAATTTAATGAAAAAAATTATAGTTTTAATGATGGCGTCACTTCGCTGTCCGTTACTTCAACCAAGTATTCTATTATATAAAGACCATTTCACGGTCTTTGGAACATTTAATGAAGAAATAAAAGTTTTAAATGGACTCCGAATCGTAGCATGTAATTAGAATGTGTTGCGTGCAATGTACAAGACTTCATTCATTATTGTTGGTGAATTAAATACAATTTTGTATTATTCAATGTTTATATCTGATAAATGTATATACCTAAGACAAACAGAAAAAAGATTATATACCATTTGATATGTTGTATAATTATATGCTGTGAGATATATACACTCACCGGCAACTCATCTAAAATTTTGCTGAAGTTCGTTGTCCAAAAACTTTCGTAATTTTCCATGGATTTTAATTATTTCTACGCCAAATTATAGATAAATTCTTTGGTATTGGGGAAAACTGTAAAAAAATGTTTCAAAAATGTGGATAGCTTATTTATACAGGTTCAACAAAAACCATGTATAAATGTAGTCCAATTTCTTAACAGCTTGTGGTACAGTTCGGGAAATTTATAGAGCTTACGCTCAGTTTATTATACAAAGACCATCATTTCCGCAATCTTGCAGCTTTTATTTCACCTTGATATCTTGATTTCTTTTGAAGATACACGTATTCAAATAAAAGCCTGGAACTTTATAAACACGCCAAGCTCTATTAAGGAAGCTTTAGTTCCCTATGCTCTATTTGTTGGAGAAGACTTCATTTTGATAAACGACTTTGCAAGACCGCAGGTAGTAAATATTCTTAACCAATATTTTGAGGAGGTTGATATCCAACGATTAGAGCACGGATCTAAGTCCGATTGAACATCTTTCGGATGAAATTCAAAGGAACATTCGTGTACAACTATTTCTGCAAGAGGTGAACATACAAAATATTAGAAAATGCCAATTATGTTTTTAAAACTTTAGTTCTTTACGTTAGGTTGGTCTGACCGTTACGTTACTTGGAGCGAGGGAGGTTGCGACGCAAAAGATCTGACCGTTACGTTATGTTGTTACGTTATGTGCCTTGAGCGCGTGGGTTCTCGCGCTCTCTCCTTAGTCTCTGTACTGTACTTACTGTACTTTATGCCAATCAACTTATTGATAAGATTTTTATAATTAATACTACTGTATATTTTTGTTAAATGAACTTTCATCCAGAGTAAAATTAATTCTTATATTAATATGTGTATTTATTTATTGAATCAAAAAATTTGATTATTGCTTAAAAGGAACTAAAGTTATTTCCGTGTGTCCCGCGACACGTTCTATCTTTTTTTTCAAATTACTGCTGAATATTAAAACATTACAAATTAATTTTTATCCAGACTTTTATTTGAATACGTGTATCTTCGAAAGAAATATTGATAGGAAGATGAAATAAAAACTGAAAGATAGCGAAAAGGATTGTCTCCATGCTACACTGGGCGTACACTCCACAAATTTCCCGCAGCACTGTTCCACAGAGTGTTAAGAAACTCGACTACAAATCCATGGTTTTCTTTTCACCCTGTATAAATAAGCTATCAACATTTTTGGAAAACTTTTCTGGAGTTTGTTTTAGTAACAAAGAATTTATTTAAAATTTGGTATTGAAACAATTGAAATCGATGAAAACTTACGAAAGTTCTTGGACAACGAACTTCAGCAAAATTTTAGGTGGTCGAATTTTTTTGTCGGTGAGTGTACAGACTGTTTTTAGAATGATTTTATTTTTATCAACATGTGACTTTAATAGAACTCCCCAGTTTCACATATTTCCATATACACTATATTCATTACGTCAAATATTTGATTAATTATCTTTTTACTTCTCCTACTTCATCAAATTAATCTCTATACAAGTTGATTTTTTCTTTCCTATTATTCCCGTGGGTCGTATAATTAGAGAAAAAATACACACAACTTCATATTTATTCAGTAACGATCTAACTAAAAGTTCTATAAACAGGGAATACAACTTTAAAGGAAAATGAGAAAAAGAAAAAACTGTCACCCACAGTGAGTGCACCTATTTTACCTTGGCAGGTTTATTAAAGACACTTTAAGTTTAGTAACAGGATACGCCAATGTACTCTGATAAATAGCTATATTACTAGCTTGAATATATTTGAAAATATATTATTCCATTTTAAAACGCAATTTTTCAACGTACAATGTACTGCAAAATGTATATTTCAGGCAATTTCTGGAAGCATATATTTTAAAAATAAACTTCCAACCACCTGCAAAATACTTCTAGAGCTGAAAAAAAAATTAAATAAAAAAAGTACAGCACATAAACTCATACATCTGTCACAACCGTTCAGATGTTGGAATGTCTTTTTTGTGTGTGTTTTGCTGCTCAACTCTTTCCGTCTTTCAAGGTGGGTGGGCAACTGATATAGACATATAAGTCCAGTTAAATGACTCAATAATTCGGTAGCCCAGCGGGTTATGAGCTAACGAACTGATATAAAATTCAGATTAACCTTTATTATGTAAATTAATTTAGTTAATTACAACTTTTTGTGGTTGGAACTCTCGAGAGTGGGGTATTTTGACGTAAAAGGAAGATGAGGTTGCGGATGATGGGAAATTTTTTTTTATTTAAATGTGATCTTGGTCTGCAAATACGGGTTGTATTTGATTTATAATTCATTATTTTATTAATTAAAGTTATAGAAAAGCAGGTTTTATATAAATAAATCAACAAATAGCAACACTGTTAACAGACTCATATTATTTATGACAAAAGTTGCCTCGAGAAAAGCATGGAAATTATGTTTAAGTTTGTATGTCTACTCTAATTATCGACTGATAATTAGATATCCCTTAATTTTTTTACTGGAACGCCACTGCGTGGTATTTATTTTCGCCGCTTTGATATCCACAATCGATTAATTTCTTTGTAGCTTCTGCATTTAAATTCACTTTTCGAGATATATTTTGTGTGGGTCCGAAATCAAATGAAAGGGTCTATTTTGAACTTCGTGAAGCTTATAATGTATCCCATTATGTCTGTGTGACAAATGTTCCGGACAGTGTCACCACAATATCACCATTTATATTACAAAGGGATCTATCCACAAATGTCAAAATTCTGCCTTGAATAATGACCCGACTCGGAATGTCCCATTGTGTAGTTCTACCTTTCTTCTATGATATTATATGAGCTGTGACTCGGAAAACATGTTTGTTTATTAATGCCAGTATTGAGATTTGACTGAACCACCAGGAAGGCTTTTATTGAATTCGAAGTGATGATTATTTAGAACGAAATCGTTAATATTTAAAGGAGTTTTTTGAGTGTTTTATTCAGTGGTTGCTCAGATTTTGATGTATGCAAAAGTTTTTCATAGAAAAATCACTGATTTATTGATATATCATCACATATTCACTGCTTCCAGCTCGCAAGATTTTTATACTAGCCAAACATTTCAGTTGTAAAGTAATCATACAATTAGGCATTGACTTTATAGGACTAACAACTACCTGCTGTGGGTTTTAGTTTCAAATCAATCATGCAGTCAAAGCAAAATATCTTGGAAGGAAGTATACTTAAGTGGAACTGAAGTAATTCACTTAATTACATTTTCCTGTGAATAAATGTCATTTTAGTGAACACTTCCTATCTTCAAGCGACTTGGGAAAATGTCACTAATCATGTAATGTACTATCTGAATAGTGAAAGTTCTTTTAATACCTGCTCAATCTTTCCTCTAACCTCAAATCCTCTTACCCAGCTTAGTGAGTTATTCCAGTTTTTGTGAGTGGAGAGTGTAGATATTGAAACTGTTTAGCATCGATACACTCAACTGAAACTATGGAATCCCCAAAAGACGTGAATAGAGTGACCCTAGCCTGGGTGCAAAGTCACTAAGGAATGAACAGTAATAAAAAGACCGATGAATCAACAAAGCAGAGAGCAGCGGAGGTCATAATAGGGCCAAAGCCTTGCTGGGGAATTGCTAAATGCCTAACTAAGGGGAGCATCTACAAATGGATAAACAGCCAGGCGTTGCGCTGGTGGTATGAAAAGACAAAGGCACGCTAAATTATTCCTTAAAAGCCTTTTGGCAAAACTATCACTCGAGAAACGACGAGAATGATGGTAGGAATGATGATCGGGCATTGTAGACTGAGGAAACATATGCGCACAATTGGTCTAGCAAATGTAGGTTCTGCCAGGAAGAAGACCGGGAAGAAACCGCGGAACACATACTGGGTGAGTGCGAATGCCTATAGCAAGGGAAGGTTTCACATCATTGGATAAGAAAAACCGAGGGCAGAGAGCAAGGGATGCGGTATGCCGGCTAATAAGTCTAATAAAAAGAATAAATCTAGATATCAAGCTCTAAATATATGGGGGACCACAATAGATCTGTAAAGGTCGCAGTGGGATAGGACAAAAAGCGACTCCAATTCTAATCTCATCTAATCTAAAGACGTAAATTCACAGAAAGAAATATCGAACCTTATATGAATCACCAGCTTGTATTGACCGGAATAGATCGATTTTAATCACAAATTTGATCTATTTGATCAAACTAAGCATTACAATAATTATTTTGGTAGCATCGTTACTATTAATAATGTGATTGTATTAATCACATTAGCGCACAGTTATTGATGTTTACGGAAATCAATATAATGTTTTTATGATGAATGTAAGGATTTCAATGATTGTTATAATGTCTGTGATAATTAACCTCTAAAGAACAACTTGATCACAGCTATGCATTAAGTTGATGTATACGTGATTGAATAAAACGGTTGAACTCAAATTCATTTCCAAAGTAAATAAACCAATCACTTTTTTTATTGAATTAATGCTACTGTTTTGATCATTTTAATACTTTAAATAATTACGATAATTACCAAGAATTATTGACTTTCCGTAAAACCCACCCTAGATACCTGTTGAAATAGCAAGACGCTAATTGCAACTGAGCTGAGACTCTGATTTGTTTTCGAGTGAGTGAAGTGAAAACATGTGGTTTCGCGTTGGTGACAATTTTGATTTTTGATTTTGCATTAAAATTATTACAGTGTTCGTAGTGTAAGTGGTAGGTAAGTGATCTAAAAATTATGTGGAGCATCATTCATAACAAAGGGACACTTGTGGATTGGAGATCTGAATTTCCTGCAATATTATCCTTCCTTGGAGATGAGCAGCACGTCAAAGATAAAAACATCAAAACAATGTTGGATAGACTGACGACTGTAACTGATAATGAAAGTAAGAATTTAAAGTTTTACGCATAACCTGAGACGTAGTTTACAAATGAAAATCTATTATTTTAGATAATTTAGATGGATGTGATGCCACCTTGTTGTGGAGCCTACATGATTATATGGTACCTACCAATAAAATGGGAATGGAATGAACATATTTTTGAAATACACTTTTTTAAGTTTGAGAATGACCGATCATGCGCAAAAGTGAATATACTCTGAGAATATTTGAAGAACAATAGAAATATATCAGATTATAATTTTAACTTTTTTTTTATTATAACCCATTTTCCTATTACCTTTTATAAACAAAAATAATAGGTATAAGACTCTTGATAATTTCACTGTAGTAATGGTAGTATAAGTTTCGATGTACATTGTATCATTTTCAAGGGATTTCACACAGTAAGAACAGAAAAAATATATTTACAAACGACATCATAAGTGATATGATTTTTATATAAGTAGGTACCTACTGTATGCGCATATTTCAATAGTTTCTAAACTATACCAATTCTAAATCTTTATCCAGCTAAAGTAGGATTAGCACAAATTTCTCAGCTGCAAAAAGTTTAAGGTCTTCATTAATGCCTGAATTCATGATTCAAACAGCTAATTTTGGGAACAAGGTAAGTCTTGCATGAGCTACAATTTATAGGCTCTACAGTACAAGCGCTCTTTAATACAAAAATATGGATTGAATTGATAATTTTGATGTATAATGTCAGCAGATAATGAGTTTGATTAATTTGATAAGCTATTGGTTCAATCATGCACACATTATTATTGTTGAAAACATTGCAGGCGAGCACTCATCTCTAAAAAATATAGGCAGCCACGAAGGATACGTACACGTTTCGAACTTATTGTATATTTCAATCAGTAAGTCCAAAATATATAACGTTTAAATCAATTACAATAACGATTATGTTAATTTCTAGTGGTGATCAATTTTGCTCTCCAAATTAATAAACAATATGATTGGATTAATGTTGATGATGATTATTTACTGGACAGAGGAGATCAGGTTTGTTCTTGAAGTTGATAAACAAAATGATTGGATTAATGTTGATGATGATTATTTACTGGACAGAGGGGATCAAGTTTGTTCTTCAAGTTAATAAACGAAACGATTGGATTGATGTCTACAATGATTGTTTACTGATCTGTAGACATCAATATCGATCTTCATACATACAACGAATCAATAACTTGTGTGATTGTATTAATACTTGGTGATTAGTCAATTACATGCAAGTGATTGTCTCAATCACATTGCGTATCGGCTGAGTTTTATGGATCAGAATGATTGATTCAATCCATTTTTTGATTGTATAGTGGCTACTTTTTCTTTCTGTGTTATCCAAACGTTTCTTGCTATTTGAAAGAAAGTAAAAAAATTATTACTGCGTATTTGGAAATAGTTTATAGAGCATGTTCACTCCAGCGACCAGGATACCTCTTGTGTATTTACTACCTACATCTCTTAACCGAAAACCTGTGTGACTATAGTCGAGGAAATGGAGGATTATCCATCAGTACTTATTGTATTATGATCGATGTTAAGCTCGATGGAATAACTACATGATGGCCGGCTACAGTGGTATCTGCAGTAAATTAAACACATGTAGTCAAGACCTCCCAGTTGCAACATAGCAACATTAATTTTGTAACAACTAAGAACTTGATAGCCGTTAAAATAACAAACAAAAACACAGTATTTTACGACGGTACTCACATTAAATTATTTCAACAATTTTTAAATTGCACTTTTATATGGTTATGACCGTTCCCTATTAAAATAATGATGTAATGGCGGCAGCTGTTTTCCTATTACATATTTGCAATATATACCATTATCTCAATAAATAAAATAATTTCATGTTGAAGAGCCAATTCTCGGAATGAGAAAAACAATCAATAAACATCAAGGCCGATATGTCTTTGTGAGCCAGTTTGATTGACAGATTTATGGCTCTACATGTATGTGAATAACGTTTTAAGTTACCTTAATTTATGGAAAACTATGTAGGTAATCGGAATAAAGAGTAATTAATCTTTTCTTCTAGCCAAATGCAATGTCGACTTAGTTGTTTCGACATTTTCAACACTATTAGGAAATCGATCAATTACATATTTACTCTCGATCGTATCCTTATCAATTTATAGACATATTAATTATCGCTTCTTTGAATTTATATATCAATTTACTATTATATCTTTCATACATTGTTCTGTTTGTTAAATGTGTGAAATGGTACACTATTCTGAACCAATTTTTATCAGCCAAATGGGTAATGGGCATTTTCAGTAATTTTTTTATAAATATTTATTTTATATTTTATCTATTTATTTTATTATACAAATAGCACTATTCTATCAAAAAATGTCCCCATATTTTTTATTGCTTTTGGCTATATTTTTATCCTAAAGTAATTACAAAAATTACATTTTGTGGAAAGCAAGCGCGAGCTTTGAACGTCCTTCGTGACGTAGGATTTGAAAGGTTTGCTTCCCTGGTTTTTGAATTTTGGCATCCCATCTAACCTTAGAACTGATATTGATATTCTCTTTGTTATGGCTGTTGTTTGGATTATTTGCTTTTGTTGCGCTTTTGTGTTTCCAAAATGTTCAAAAGGTGCTTAGAACCAGCTTGCACAAATGACAATATAAATTGTCCAAGCAAAATATTAGTTCACGTTCCACGAAATGAAAACTGACGAAAAGCATGGTTCAAAAGAAGTTAACAAAAACTAGTAACATTTGCTGTTGTGAATATTTATAAATAAATTGAAGGAAATTAAGTTATTATTTATTACTGACAGTTTTATATCCCCGACTTCTGCTTATAAATAATCTAAATTTGACATATGAAACTCGTCCACCATGATAAAATCAACTTTTGGCCTTTTCCGATAATAATCACAAACAACTCAAAAGTACGACAATATAATAGATACAATATAATCGTGGTTCAGGTCATTATATTTATCCATATAGGTACCTACGTGCATTATTTTAGTCATTATTTGATATTATGAGAAGATAGCCTCAAATTTAGTAGTTACATTTGGAATAATGAATGGTAAAAGAAGAAAGATTCTGTATGTATTTTGGGGTGACATTCACTGAGACCTAAAAGAGATCCATTGTGCCCCCTGACTTCTACTTAGGCTCTGAGGAGAGTCTTAGTAGTAACTCCATCAGGTTGTCCTTCCCAGGATTACATATGCATCTTTGGTATGGTGGCCAAAGATCAGACAGTCCTCTGCTATGCTAAAACTAAGCAAGGTCCAAAGACTTGCATGCATTGGCATTACAGGGGCAATGAGGACTACTCCTACAGCGGCGCTGGAGACAATGCTAGACCTTCCTCCGCTACATTGTGTCATAATGTGCCAAGCAAGGGCAGCACTAACCCGACTGGAAAAAGCATTAGACCATGACGTGGCACATAGGAGAGGACACACAGAGATAAGGCATGTGCATGATGACATTTTCAAAATGCCAACAGACCACATGACCACCAAATATATCTTTCGCGGGAACTTCGAGATTGTCATCAAAGATCGAAAGGAGCTTGAGGAAGAGAACGCACCACCACTTAGTAGAGCGAATGAACTGATCTGGTATACAGACGGAACAAAAAATGAACTCGGCACCGGAGCGGGCATATACAGCAAGACGAGCAAATATGAAGGAATCGTCTCGCTAGGAAAATACGCTTCTGTATTTCATGCAGAGGTCTATGCAATACTTGCATGTGCAAGGGCTAATAATATGAGAGCCTACAACAACAGGCAGATCAGGATCTACAGTGACAGTCAAGCCGCCCTTAAAGCACTTCAGAGCTATAGGGTGACATCTCGGCTAGTATGGAAATGTGGCGAAGAACTTAGAAGACTGGCGACTCGGAACAGTGTAACACTGGAGTGGGTCCCAGGTCATTAAGGAATCGCAGGCAATGAAAAAGCTGACGAACTCGCAAGAGTAGGATCGTCAACTCTGATGAACGGACCCGAACCTGCTGTGGGCATCCCCAGATGCTTAACGAGGTCATGGTTAAAAGGGTGGTTGAAAAAGCAACACAATAAACACTGGAAGAATACGACCAGGCAAATACATGGGAAGAAATTCATAAAAGAACCATCAGAAAAAGTAGCGAAAGAACTGCTCTCAATGAGCAGGAATAAACTACGCACCATAACGGGGCTACTTACGGGACACTTTCCCACAAACGAGCAGCTAAACAAAATAGGGCTGTATAACGGAGACCTTACATGCAGAAGATGCAAAAAGGATACCGAAACAGCTCTGCATATACTATGCAACTGTGAGTCGCTGGACCACAGAAGGCAGAACCCAAATGACTCCAGAAGACTTCTACAACCAACCAGCAAAGAACCTGTATCAGCTAATACAGGGAACGGATTGGCTTAATAGGTTGTAGTCAGAACACTAGGAGTATCCACAATAAGCCCAGGAGGCTGAGGTGGTACTGGCGAAGGGAGGGGTCCTTGGAAAAAAAAACTCCTTCAGTCCTCTGTCCCGGAGGAATTTTAGTTATATGCAGTTTTCACCTTGAGTAAATGTTCCTTTTCTAAACAGTCATCTCCCAGGTGCTGTGCTCTAGGATTCTAAATTGCTGTGCAATTGGTAAGTATGTGGATACAGGTTTCTTTTTCCATGCCACAAAATCTACCTTCTCTTTTTTCCTTTCTCCACTATTTTGAGCTTTTTCAGGTGCCCATTCGGGCGACAATGTCTTGTTAGGATCTATGTTATAACTATTAGCGCAGTTTTACTTTGACGTATGCATTCATTTGATCTCCACAGGTTGTAATCACCCAAAGGAATCTTTGATTGTCTTAGTCCTACAGGATCTTTTCAATGGTCAGATCTTCTCTTTTTTCCGGCTTTACCTATTTCTTGCAATATCACATTGGGAGCTGATTCTGCAAAAGGGTTCAGGCACCCAGAAGGATATTTCAGCCTCCCTCTTTGCTAGTTCATCTCCTATTCCATATGGATCACCCTGTATATTTTTCACTAATCAAATCCTTAAGAAATACTGATTTTTTTTCATTTAATACTCCCTATGTCATAATTTCGGGAAGGAAGTTTCAACAAAATTTCCATCGTTTTCTTTTTTTCCTCACAGATTAAAAATGTTACTCGTTGAGAACTATCATTTATCGGAAAAATAATTCCCTCATAATAAAATCCTTCCTTAAACCTAATCAACCTTAATGTGATCATGACTCACATAAAAATTTAAACAACTCAAAACGACCATATAAAAAGAAATATTGAATTTAAAATTATAAAAGCCGTTTTCATTCCCAGTATAATATAATGTCTTCTACCTGGCAATTCTGCCTACAATCATATTATGGGTACAGCCGAATCAGCAGAATTCCAGTCACACATACACATATACACTCGTACAAATACAGAACAAGTTATGTGGCAAATTATAATATTTATCCAGCAAGAAATGTAGAAATCAGAGAGAAACTGTTAACGTGCTTTATCTTTAACAAGTTTCAACGTGTGTGGTCCATTGGCACGCGAGATACTACCGAACCGACCCTCCGGACGCTGTGTATATTCATATGGTGTCTACTGCCACAGCAACGAGAGTATTATGCATTTAGTCTTACTACAGTTTTGTTGAGGAAAAATGCAAATAAAATAATTTGAATTGTGTTATGCGACTAAAATAATAATAATAACATAATAAACATAAATTTCTTATCAAATGGTTTAATGAAACACAATATTTGTCCTGAGTAGAACCAAATACCTTGCTACTAGTTTTGGTAAGTTATCACCATCATCAGGCTATTACAGAAGAAAAACATGGTGGAATTAATATTAGATCCATGTGATAAAGTATTTCATCTCCAAAGTGCTTCCGTCTGAGCCCTTATCAGTTCTCACGGAAGCAGAGCATGAGGAGGAGTTTCATCATTGAATTCGCGTTTTCTGCACTGTTAATGAGAATATCTTGGAGCTATTTTGGATCAAATGCAAAAAGTGCTGTTTAAATCGGTTCAAAACAAAGGAGCAATGATGGAACATACATCAAAGAATATACAGTGTTGAAACCACTTTTAGGGAATAAAATTCTTTATGTCATTATTTTAGAAAATTGTAAAGAGACCTGTCAACTTTTGAATTGAGTTGTGCGTTAAGTATGCCATAGTCGGTGTTATTTTTTTTAAATGAAACACTCTGTATATTTGCATATTTTTGAAATCCTCTTAATGAACCGATTCCAACAAACTAACTGTATGGTCAATTATGAATTATACAGGGGGAAATTTTTATTTTTACAGTTATTAAACACATACATAAAATACCTGATGTATTTGATTTTAATACATTAAAATAAATGCTCAAAATGTTCTCCAACTAGTTGTTGGCAATAGCATAGTCTCCTATAGAACTCCTCCTTAACTTTGTTTAAAGTTTGAGGTGAAATATTCCGTATTTCTGTAGGTATCCTGTCTTTGAGGTCTACAATGCTAGTTGGTTGTGCTGCATATACTTTGTTCTTGAGATAACCCCACAGAAAAAAATCTAACAGCGTAAGGTCTGGCGATTTAGCTGGCCACTCAATAGTACCTCTTCATCCATTCCATTTATTGGGGAAGATTTCATCTAAATAAGTTCTTACCATTAAAGCATAACGGGGTGTTTCCCCGTCTTGCTGGAACCAAACATTTTCATTCGGTAAGCTAGGATCTATTGCGTTGGGATATAAGTTTGCCAACGCAAGAATAACTTCAATTCCAAGCATATTTAAATATTTTTCAGCTGTCAAATTTCCATCTATAAATATAGGACCAATAATATGGTCGCCTATGATACCGGCCCAAACGTTCACCTTTTGAGGGTACTGAGTATGTTTCTCACGCATCCAATTAGGATTCTCTGCTGACCAATATCTACATTCTGTCGGTTTACCTCTCCATTCAATGTGAATGTTGATTCGTCAGAAAAAAAGAATGCTACCAAGAGCTATCTCATTTCTGTTCAGTTTATTCGTCAATCTTTCGCAGAAATCCATTATACGATCTGGATCGTCTTCTGTTAACTCCTGCACAAATTTGATTTGTAGGGATGAAGTTTTTCTTTATGAAGACATCTTAGAACAGTTGTATGACTAACATTATTTTCACGGGCAATTTGACGTGTACTTGGAGTTGGATTCTCTTCGACACTTAACAAAATATCCTTTTTTAATATTATCAATAGCCGAAATAAGTTTTTGTAAATTTGTTCTTTAAAATAAATTAGTTGAAAATCAACAGGAAAAAAATATGGTTGACACACTGGCCACTCAAACAAAATATCATGGATTTATATACAGATTGCGAAAAGTCGTTTCGCGACATACGATTTACACAAGTACGACAAGGAATATATGAGAAAAACTACTTGAAAGAGAGAGAAAAATAATTGTGGGCAGTCAGCATTGGGCGTGTTCCAGCTACAAATCTGATATGAAAGCAGCGTAGCCAGTTTAGAATGTTTGGTATTATAGACTTTTGAAAAATAAGTGAGATCAACACAAATAAGAATAAAATAATATATTTGAAGAAAAAATTTGGACAAATTACAATCTGCAATAAATAAAATCTGTACACTGCTCTCGATTTAACAATTATTATGGTATTCAACATTGTTGCCGATAAAAATTGGGAATAACTTTTACAGATAAGTACATTTGGCAACAGTGGTTAAAATAGGGGGGCACTGAACACATTTAACCATCGCTGACTGCGCCCAATTATTCTTCTCTCTCATATTTTCCTTATCGTGTCGTGTCGTGTCGTGTAAATCGTATGTCGCGAATAGACTTTTCGCATTACAACTAACTTCCATCTTTTCTTCTTTTCAGTCTACGTGACATGAGACACTCCGATTGTCCTATGGGTAGTTAATTTCAGTCTTTCGAAAAACGGAACTCTGTGGTGATTCAAAGACGATACTGAGCATCGCACTCTCTCGAGAAGACTAAAGGGCTATTAAGCTATTAGGCGCCAGTGATATATGAGTCAGGATTCATTCGAAGCAGGACAATGGACTCGGAACCTGATCGTTAGATCTCTCTAGATTACCAATATTGATGAGGATAAGTAGTCAAGAGGGACATACAGTCTGAAGATAGATAGAGAAACGGAAAAATAGTTTAAATGGGAAGTGGAATTATTATTGGTGGGTATACCAAAGATATTTTCATATTTATAAAAATAAATTAATAATTATCGTGAAAATGTGCTATGAAAAGTTGTACAGATAGATGTAAAATTATAAAAGATATACACCTGCTGCAACTCAATGATTCCTTATCGAGTGTATACTCTTTGCACGCGTCTATGGTACCTATTTAGTGTCAATGTCAAATGTCAATACTGTCATTATTCTTCATTACCCATTGTGGTATTGAGGAGGAAGAATGAAATGAACTTTTCCTACGACCATACAGGAAAGTAACATATATCGCACTCTCTACTCTGGCGGAAAGTTTCTCATATCATCATAGTGACGCGAAGCGTGCGATATGATATCACACTAGGGTGATATCATAGCGCACGGTTCGCATGAATTCGATTAACGTGGTTTTATTATTTAAATTTACCTACGTCATAACTACAAATATAACACAAAACACAAAATCTGTTCAAAAATTATTAAGATTCGCCAAATTTTGTGATAAAAAAAACAACTAGGTACGGCCGGAAATCGAATCGCGGACTATCCAGCACTCTCCGAATTGTCATGACGCGGATAGCTGTCAAATGTTCTTATTTTGGGTATATCTATAGTATAGCTGCAGAAATTTAAGAAAATCAAATTATAAAGAATTAAAATGTCTTCTGCGTTATTTTGAAAATATTTTGCACTACAAAGTGATTATTTTAAAAATAATCATACGTTGTAGGTAGGTATACAATTATTGATGTTCTCAAATAAATAAAACCATCATATTTCGTAAATTTATCACGTGATCGTAAAAAATACATACTAATTATAAAAGTGAAAAATAATAAAGTAGGCTTATGTCAAAATTCTCATATTATAACACAAAGAATAGAAGAGATAAACTAAAAATATTTTATTATAATGGAAGTTGATACTGATAGTAGCGAAAAACCTAAGGTACTTTTTGAATATTTAAGGCAGTAGGAAAAATAGTGTACATAACTTGTTGCAAAGTGAATTTCACTCATTTGATATCCGCATTCACCGATGTCAACATTATTTTTTAAAAACCATTACATTAAACAATATTTGTTACAATTATCGCATGGTCGTAGGAAAAATAGTGTACATTACTAGTGCGAAAGTGATTTTCTGCACTCGTTACGTAATTTACTATTACGTTTACGTTATGTTTTATTATTTGTTTTACTAATTTCATGACTAGTTTTAACAATAAGTGGTTCCAAGTTCTGGCCAGCAGCATGTAAAATAATTTTTATAAAAAATTCAAATTACATTCTTTTTCTCCCATTGAAAACATATGATTATATTTATCACACTTATTTCAAAGAGGAGAGCTTAATATATTTCCTGCAGGAATAAAAATACTAGGTACTAATGAAGCTTTGTCAAAGATCTACCATAAATTTATTTCTATACCAGCTTCTCTATGGCCGAGAAGAAGGGGAAGACACAGAGAAAGTTGGAGGAATCAGATAGAAGGGGATACAAAAAGGATGGGAATCAAAGATCGGAGAGAAAAATGCAGAACTAGAGCAGAATGGAAGGAAATAACTTCTGAAGCCAGGACACACGAGAAATTGTAACAATAATATAGGAGTGAAAAGGGAGTAATCCACCCTAATAAATGGATTTAATAGCCACAATCTATTAGATTTAAAGGCTTGATGATGATGATACCAGCAATTATTAGTATTACTGAAATTTTTAAATACAAGAAGCAGTCTTAAAGCATAGTTTCGAGAAACTGAGTAAAACATTCATAAAAACAATAAGGAGAACCCATCATTTTGATATTTTTAGTAAAACTTATTACCCCGCCACTGTTTTGAACATATCACATATCCGATTCTAACAAAAATCATATCGAATTTCACGTAAACAAGTTTATTAAAAAAAATTAACACTCTGAAATAACCAAAAAAGAAATTCCCCATCGGTATCTAATAATTACCAAAATTTTATTGGAACTTTAGTTCTTTACGCCAGGTTATGTTTGAGCGACCAGGGGTCGCGACGCAAAAGATCTGACCGTTACGCGTTACGTTACGCTGCGTTATGTTACATTGCTTCGTTATATGCCTTGCTTTTGCGTGCTTGTACCTCCTTAGTCTCTCTCTCGTTTACGAAGCAGCGATTCATAATAATAAATATGCCCATACCCGGATTCGAACCCGGGCCGCCCGCGTGCAATGCGAGCATTCTAACCACTGAACCACCGATGCTATAATGAAATTCTATGCAAAGCTGGTATTCGCAGTGCTAGTGATCTACTTGAATTTGTTCGGATAAATTTTTACTATTATTTCCGTAATTTTTTTTGCGCGATTAAGGGGTCTAGCTACTTTCCGAAATACAGGGTGTTGAAATTTTGAAAACTTGAATGTTTTAATTCGATAACTTTAAAATGGATTGATAAATTGATTTGACATTTTGCAGGTAGTTTTTAAATGTAATAGGGCATATTTTGAAAGAAATTGTAGTTTGTGCAACTAGTGTGGATATGATGGCCATATCGCACGAGGACGAAGATGAAGCACAACGCCGTAGGCGAAGTGCTCAATCGTTCAAGTGCGATATGGACAATCCACACGAGTCGAGCAGCATATTTTTTCTACGACCCACTTAGGAAAAAATCTAGAAAATAAAAATTTCTATAAACTGTAATATAACTTCAAATTAAAAATTTAACAATTCAATTTTGTTTCCACTAATTTTGTGGTAAACGAATGTCCAATTTGTATAATGCTACGGTTTCCTTTTTTAAATATACGATGTTGTTATAAGTAGATGTTGCCAGTCGGACTCCCTCATGGAGGGTACCGTACCATTATCTATAATAATGAATATTCTGCTCAATATTTCAAACGTCTACCTGTTGTCGTTATTAATATCAAGCAGAATGATTATTTAAAAATAAAATTAACAATAAAAAAAATTCCTCGCGGGGAATCGAGCCCGGGTCTACCGCGTGAGAGTCTGGTGTGCTTACTACTCAACCACCAAAGAATATGCAAATTGTTTATCTATAACGTCAGATGTATTACATAACTTTTGCTCAAAAGGAACTAAAGTTCCTACCGTGTGTCCCGCGACACGTTCTACCTTTTTTATTATAAAAATATGTAAATGACAGTTATGGAATTATTATCAGACAACATTCAGCTAAATTAACATAAATCTAACGTGGGTGTATAACAGCAATTTGCATGTTATACAATATATCTCAATTATAACTTATAATTATTTATATCTACCGTTCCATAAAAAGAAATACAACTTCATCATTTTATAATCCTTAATTCAAATTGGAAAAGTCTAACCCTAATTTTTAAATAATATTAGACACTGAGAGAGGAGAATATACTTCATTGGCTTCAAGACTTTCTCGTAGACGAAGGTGAGTTTCTAAATTCAAGTGAAGAAATTGAGGATGAGTTAAAGAATACAAACAATCAAGTTTAAAAAAAAAGAATCAGTAGACTTGGAAAAATAAATAATTCTATTAATTATCCATTATATTGAATATTTGTATAAAATATCTCAACACTCTTTGATATTAAATCGCCTTTTCAGAGCAGGTTTGACCAGGTTATAATAGGTGACGGACCACACAAGAGCACAATGATAGTATAATACCAGTTCATTGATTATATTCTCCTAATTATGCATTTTTTCAAGAATAATAATTAATGACAGCACTTTTTACCTTATCTTTACAGGTGAATCTTATCCGTTTTCAACTTTTAATACATTTTTGGAAAGAGACAGATGGGTTTAATATCCACATATGTTTTTTAGTCTCAAATCAAAAGTTGGTGCATTTTAGCACCGAATAGTAATTACTGATCGATGAGGGCGGAAAGTCAGGGCGGGAAGTAGAGGTGTGTAATATGACACTTTCTAACCTTTAATGACGTTAGTAATGAAAGCATTACATATATGGTTGTGAATAAAAATATATTTAATACTGCTGCTTTTTTATTCAGGACATTTTGAAGAAATCAATAATTAACGTCCAAAAAACATAACGGCATGTTACACAATTATTTCGGTAGGTGTTTGGAAGTTCCACTTTGTGCTTGTATCCATTTGAATTTACGATTTTTTTTTAGATTTATGGCCAAGGTTCAGAGATCTTATCTCTTGTTTTATTATTGGTATATCGCTTTCTGTGGATTGATGGTGTAATAAAAATATTTTCAAATTGATTAATTCTCTGTTTTGTGACAGCATCATCTTCAATATTTATAGACACGCTTTTTTTTGGTCGAAAATTAACACATTCTGCACATACAACTTTATTTTATCATCATTAATCATTTTGAAATAATAAGATTCCACTATTTGAATAATTAATTTAACGATAATTTTATTCTCATATCTTAATAGGATTCATGTTGTGATTTTATATCCGTATGTTCACATGTTTGTCATTTATTTATTTATTAACATATTAATAATTGTTTACAGTCAGAAAATTAGCATTTTAAAACATACATTACAAAACTAGGAATATTATTAATAGAGTGAAGATAAATGAAATACCATCAAGAGAAGAAAAAACGGGCTAGTAAGCTCCTGACGTTCCTGGTCAGGATATTGGAACAAGCTTATCAAATTATTCTATTGTTGTCAATGATAAGTGTGCAAAATTTCTGTAACATACATATAGGGAAAGTTATTAGCAGTAAAATAAAAACTGGAATACATTTGCTTTGATAGTATTAAAAAAATAAATATTGCGTTTTCTGTGAAATTTTTACGTCTTTCAAATTAAAATCTTAATCAATTTTATAAAGTTGCTTTGGTTCAAAGTGAAATATTTCCGCTTATATTTACAAAGTAATAAAAAGCTTCCGCTTTGAACTTTTCAAATTGATTAATTCATTCATCAATCATTGAAAATCTAATAACGAAAAAAAAATGTTGATGAAACTATCAACAACCATCCAATACCAACCAATTATGTAACAATCTTATTAACTTTCAAGATTGGCAACGAAACGAGCACATCATTCTGATACATCTAGCAAGATCAAAGAAAAAATAAATTAGATACGTTTTCATGGATATATAGTCGAAAAAATGACATTTCATGTTCATAAAACTACCTAAGCAATGCAGTGTACCGGATTCGTAACGTAATATTTCCTCCAATTGCTGCGCTAAGAGTTTTAACAGGGGTCCTAGCGGGACATTGTCGCCTGAATGGGCACCTGAAAAAGCTCAAAATAATGGAGGCAGAAGAATGCAGATTTTGTGGCATGGAAGAAGAAACCTCCATCCACATACTTTCCAACTGCACAGCACTTCAGAATCCTGCAGCACAGCAACTGGGACATTACTGGATAGAAGAGGAACATTTACTTAAGTTGAAGCCTGCAGATATCCTAAAATTCCTCCGGGAAATAGGACTAAAGGAACTAGTAGAAGTAAAAGTAAGGGGACACAATAGATCTTTTAGGTCTCAGTGAATGTCCCCCCAGAATATATACATACATACAAATGCACAAAAAACCCTCTGCTTTTTGCACCTTTATCAGGAAGGTTCTCACAATGAAGGAAAAATGCTATACAATGGTATATATAGATGGTTCTAAAATGATAAAAGGGACTGGGATACGAGTTTACGGGCCGGGAGCCTAACACACTGAAATCTTGGGAAGCTTATTTCAAGAGGAATTTCACGCCATCAGAAAGTGTGTACAGTTAAACATTGATAATCAGACAGTCAAAAAGTCAAGCAGTTTTGTAAGAACATCGTCACTATGGTTCCCAGGAAAAGAAGTAAATGGAATAGCAGATGACCTAGAATTAAAAGAAAGAGGTTACAATGCTAGCGGGAATGTAATTTTGGAAGACTACGCCGAAAGAAGAGAATATTGGACCATTGCCACGATTGGAAAGGACTAGTAGAGCTAGGACAATACTCTTGAGAAACACAGCCAGCTGCAAACAAATAAATGCTTATGCCAAAGTATGGATTGTTTAATCAGTAAGGTACCAAGGTAAGGTGTTCGGTGAGTCAGAGTAAGACTTCACTAAGAATTTTGACAGTTGGCCCAACAAGACACTGCCGCTTGGATGGGCACCACAACCAGCTTAAACTAATGGAGGAAGAAGGATGTAGATTATGGGTAATGGAAGAAGAAACCTCCGTTCACATGATTTCAGAAGCCTTCGGCTATCCTAACATTATTCCAGAAATTGAGACTTATTTCCTCAGGAGCTAAGGAGAAGAAAAAAAGGCACAATAGATTATTGAGAGCTCAGTGAATATTAGTTCAATAAATTGTATAATTTCAAACTTTTGCGACCAGAAAGAGAAGCTGCAAAATACAGTCGGTGACGTACTGAAACTTTTTGATACAACAGCAAAATAGTGGTAGAGACCTTTGTCGTGGCTTCTTTGTAAATGTTATTTACATATTTATTTCAATTTAAATTGATAAGCTAACAAATTAGAATTATTACCTAATGAGGTAAAACGAAACAATTAACAATTATAATAAAACTTTCTATGTTGACGTTGATTTTTCAAGAATAAATCACCTTTAATTTATTAATTGCCATTCAATAAAAATGGCAGCCTTCAATTACGAACTCTTATACCAGTTGATTTATTTGATTCTTGTCACTGAAATAGTAATTAATTGACTCAAGAAGACCGAATAGGATAGTTGCTTCACCATATACTTTGTTCTTTTCACTGTTTACTTTGTAAAAAGTTATAGTTGGAATAATAACGATCTTCCATTTTAAGTTTTGACACGCTCTAGAGACTCAATGGTATGTGGCCTTTTTCCTGCCTCTCTAGGAGTTCGTTGTTTAGTAGAATTCAGCAGGAAGCATAAACAAAAATAACTATTTTTTTAAGCTGTTACACTGGATGTTTTCAATAAATGTGAAGAGTTTACGGCAGTAATCAATAAATATGTACTCAAAAATTTTGAATATTTGTGGTTCTACCAAAGATTTTTTGAATTTTACACTAGATTCAGCAGTACAAAAGGAAAAGATATGACTATAATGACAAGAGACAAGTACATAACCGTTTTAAAGCCAATTGGTGCCCCACGTTGGGCGCCAATTTGTAGCGACTGAGAATAGCACGAGATTCCAGTATCCGTCGGAAAGATAACTTGAAACTAGCTTAGCTCTAAGCTTTTATACTGAAATTGTTGTGAGGTTATGTTGATTTGAGTCTTGGAGCTGGTAACAAAACGAATGTTAAGTGATGGAATTATAGAGGATCTGCTGCTCTTCTTGAGATGGATGATGAGATGATGATGATGATGATGACCAATATCGTAACCGCTTCATTTTAGTGACTGAATTACCGCATGTTACCGCATGTTACCGCTTGTTACCGCAAATAACCACTGATTTTTAACCAGTAAACCGCTAAAAATCACTGTATGTTGAAAATAAAGATAAAATTGGAGAAAAACCTCAAACATTACCAATTACCCAACGTTTTTTTTGCACCCCTAGATACATGGCATGAGATAATAACGATATTTTTCAAAAGTCCACCCCAATTCCATTATCCGATTACAGAGTTATTTGTAGCAGCGTTTATTCTATCAAAAATAATGAGTATTTCATCTAAGTAACACCTCTGTCGGAGCTATTTTCATCCCCTCGATAATAATTCGGGGTGTGTTCGTTCTCCATAATGCATGTCGTGCAATTCTCACCCTTACCAATGAAGGGTTAATCAGCGTGAAACACTAAGACCCTTCTATTGAATTGCTAAAATGGAAACTTTCTATGCTATAATGCTTCACTGTCGACGTCGGATATATGTGTTAGTGGTATGATGCTATTCGTTTTGCGAGTCTGTCAAACGATAATGCTTTAACTTTTCTATAATAATAATTGCCATCTACGTTCTTTAAAATATGTTTAAAATCAAGTTTCACCTGATAAACATCTTGCTTATTCAATTTGTGTCAAGATTAATTCACTTATTCGTCCATTGTACTTATTGTACCACCATACTCCTTATTTTTGGTATTTCTAATTATTTTAATTAGTCTCTTACTGTCACAGAAAAAAAAAGGGAAGATCCAGCTATTGAGAAGGTCTTCAATGGAGCCAAATGTCTCTAATACCTTTCTCAGGAGCTGAGGCGCAAAGGAGAGCAACAGCTTTTCAGATACATACGCCAAAGTCAAAAATGTTGACGTGCACTCCAACCCAGAAGGAGAACATCTTTATGACACAAACAAAAAAATGTTGACGTGCACTCCAACCCAGAAGGAAAACATCTTTATGACACAAACAATTCCTCAAAATAGATATTATTAGTGCTGAAAATATAAACTGAGGAAGATACTAGATACTAGTGGCCTATTACACCGACTTCTATTAAACCAAGTTTCTGGTTCAAATTTAAATTTTGTATTGCACGGTATTGCTAAGTCCGTTAAACAAAGGTACCCATTGAGCTCGCTTAAGAATAAAAACTTGGATTAGTAAAACCTCGTTAACTAGTATGTCAAAGATATCGAAGATGGGGATAGTGTTGAAAATTGTCCATTTCCTTAGGATTGTAGCTGAGTTAGTAGTTGTTCTAGCTAAAGCTGTTGAAGAAATATTAATTGGGATGGGAAAATCGCACAGATAATTTTGAAACGAGAGGAGAAAAGACTAAAATAATGAGATGCAAAAGATTCGACGACAATGTTGAATTAGACTATAACATAGAAGAAGTTTAGACGGAGGTAAATAAGTACGGGTAATAACATTGTACTGAGTGCATATCAATAGTACCTAAATTAGATTCAGGGAAAAAGGTGTTATCCACTACACATCTAATTATCCCATGTATTATTCAATATATTCAAACTGCTGTCGCCACCTCTCCAACCATGCATTTTAACGAGATTTTACTCGATGTTGAGCAGGTCAAATCGCTATTGCTTGTGAAAAATCGAGTTTTATTAACATTTAATGTTAAACTCGCTTTACATATTTTATAATTGGAAGGGGCGTTGATATCGCATACACTGTTACTGATTTATGCCGTCCAATGATGAGGCAAATTGTTGACAATTGATGATTTAACGTTTACCACACCCAAACGGCTGTATATATATTCCATAAATTTTGAATCGGAAAAATATTGCTATAAATAGTGTCAGTGAGGCAAGTTGATAGAAACTTTTCATTCAATCAATGAAGAATCCTTTGACAGAATGTTAGGATAACCGCAGGCATCAATTTAGAAAAGTCTTCTTTACTGTTCATCAGGTGTTTCATCCCAAAACATTCTTCCTTCTACATAAGCTTATTTTTTTATATGATAACTCTTACTTAACTCTGGCCTCTACAATATTTTAATTTGGAAAATGAATCAAGTGACCGGGGCATATGTGGAGACAAGGATCAGAAATTATTACAAACACTATGCTACAATGGAAGCCAGAAGAAAAAGAAGAAGTGGAAAACCCAGTTACCCAGATCGAAAAGGCTGGCAGGGATCTGTATCTGTATCTGTAGAGTAGGGAGGGTGAGTGTAGGCTCACAGTTCTTAGGCCACATGTGAACCATTGTACATCCTCCCGAGGAGTTGTCCTCCTAGGTCATCGTCCATCCTATCCTTCCCAGGAAGGTGGACAGGTCGCTAGGAGATATCTTCTTTATATCGGCAGGTGTGGGCCAAGACTCATCGAACACACACTCTCTTATTTACGATAACTCCGGACACTCGCATAAGACATGCCTGGCAGGGATATAGAGGGTATTAATCAGTATAGTAGCTACAAAATGGAAGAAGAAAACAAGATACCTGAATAAATTTTAAGAGAATGTCAGAGGGGAGTTAAGATAGAGCTCAGAAAACGAACACATGGAGAAAAGATAATAGGAAAGTTGGAGATCGTTATTGCATGAAAGCACACACGAGAGCTTGATACAGCGGAAATGAAAAGGACCTGTCCTAAGAAACGAGGAAGACAAAATCTTCAAATATTGACAATAAACAAAAAGTAAAAAATGTCTGCCTCTAGCAACATTTAACAGTATTCCCTTGTCAATTAAACTTTTTCTAATTTTATAAAATCATCCAATCTTGTTATCCATTGCTGTACCTAATGGTTAAATAGGCGTATCTGATTAAAACTTTTTTTCATGTATAAATATATACACCTACAGCATCCTATTTGAAAGGTGTTCAATAACTACGTAATATTAAAAGCGGTAATTTATCGGTTGACTTGTTAAATACTCAAGTGTATGCTGAAAAAAAAATAACTATTCGCTATTGCCTTTGAAGCGAAATGGTAATAAGAAACTGTACAGTAACTACTACGGATTGTAAAATTTTCTTTAAAAATATAAGAGAACTAAGTTTTGTGATGTCTTTTGGCAATTAAATTCATTGGTCATGAATATGACAGTAAAAGGTCACGTAAAAGGATAGTTTACCTATGGCAGATGTAAATATGCTAATGCAAGTGGGCATTCATATCAATAGGCTCACATTAATAGAATCACAATCATGTAGTTCATTATTAATCATCTATATCATATTTTATTCATATTATATGACAGCCCATGTCAGGAATAGTGTAATTAGTTAAGTTGTGTAATGAGCATCGTCCCAGTGAGTTAAATAGTTTTCATACTACTATCTAAGCAGCTCCCGAAGGACCCGGACTTCTACCAGTTCATGGTGATACAACACAATTTTCAAATTTTACTTGAATATACCGTTCCTGGACAGGTTTATTAGATTTAAATGACCTGGAGACGAGTTCCTGTAACGCTTAAGTAGACAAGTTTTCAGAAGTTGACTAGTTCCTGAAGGGAATCAGGAAATCCGATGATACAACTTTGGAAGTATGTGCATTAGGAGGAGGTTTGGGACCAAAAGATGGCAAAATTAACCTTCCTATTGAAAAAATTGCCGTTTTTTTAAACGTAAACGTCTCTTTCAGTTTCTCATGAGATGCACCTCTTCCAATATATCCAGCACGGAGAATTTCGATAAGATAATTTGTGCCGCTTTTTTTAATTGTCGAATATTCCCAGCTAGATCTCGATTGATGGAGCCTTTTTAATGGGAAGATCTAAAAAAGATCCGCAAGGGGCAGCACCATTGTGGGGGTACATATATTTTGTATTGTTTATGGAGAACAACGTCCAACGTATTGAATTAAAATGGAATTAACCGAAGCGCAGAATTAAAATTTGCAAAAGTACAAGATTATCTTGTCCGGGATTGAAAATGATGGCTTCCATGTCGTGGTTTACTAGTGTTAGGTAATAAAAACGTCTTAATGAAAAGTTGAACCAACTAAGTTCATGAGGAGTCGGTGATTGTGCTTTAAAAGTTTCAATTATTTTTTATGAATTTTTTTAATTGAAGAGAAATGTAAATTTTTTATATACTATCAAGTTCAATTATAACCTCATTAATTATACAATTACTAACCTTTGATGCTGTTGCTGATAATGAATTCGGATTTTTTGTCGTTCTACCACTGGAATTAATAAGATGTTTTGTACAAACATACGTATGCTTTTTTTTATTTTTTCATCAGTTAAATTGGTTTTTGGCGATAATTGAAACCACTCCTGTGAACTTGCGGTTTTACGAAAGGTACGAATTTCACTCAATTCTGTTTGTACTTACTGCCAGATTAACAGTTTTATTTTCTTAAGAACATTTATTCATTTTCACACATCATACAACGTTCATTTTAATTATACATTCTCATTATATTATAACTTCACTTAAATTACAATTTTACTGCCCAATGTAACCAGTACATGGAACGAGTTTATTATGTATCTGCTAATACGTATGAGCTGACAAGAGTCACCAGACAAGCAATTGATGAATGTTACATTTGAATCGTTTGTTGTTGTGTTGGAAAGTCGGTTATTTGCAATAGAGTACACGCATATTTCAAATTTTGCTTGGATATTAATTTATAATAGTAAATATGATATCAAAAATTACTAACAATAGGAAATAAACCAGTTTTTATTGGAAATTACTCCCAAATTTAAAAATAAAATTCAAATTTCAATGCACTTTCCGACCACAACCCGAAGATTTCCGAGCGCTACCGATGATACGTGTGATGTCATATCTTTGTGTTTATGTCAATATGGCCGGTATTGCATTAGGTTATGTGTAGTTGTGTGTTTATATTGTATTTTAATCAACTATTAATTGCTTCATCGACGTAAAAATATCATTAATATGTTTGTTTGAGACTATTACGTGTTTGTGTGTCCTTTTTTCTATTTCTAAAAGTCAAGGTAAAGTGGAAAGTGGACATAAATATTCGATATTTCCGTGGATATTTTAAAACTGTTGGAAGAATATATTTTATTTACTAGTTCAGTGTTCAGTGACGATTCTTTCATATTTTGTGAGTAAGGATATGGCTAGCGAAGGTTTTGTAAAAGCACAAACTGATAACTTGCCCAAAGTAGACTCATTTATGCTGCTTGAATTTATGAAGTCAAACAGCTGCTTCAATGCAGAGGAAATAAGAGGAGGAGTTAAAGCATTATCGTAAGTACGATTTAAACTATGTTTTATTTATATAATATATACCAACCATATTTCGATGTGTGGTCGTAAGAAAATGATGTTTTTATGGTTGATTCCTAGACATATAGGTATATAACCTCAAACTATTTACGAATAAAAATTACCAGCATAGAAGTAGGTACCTACATTAAAATGGTCTTCGCAAACAAAAGTAATGCCCTTTTCTTAAGTGTATTTTTGCTTGCGCCACCAGGTAAAGTAACTAATATTTTGTCTGGAGTTTTAATAGACGTTGATTTACACACTGGAACAATGCAATACTTGGAATACAAAGTTTTTTTTCCGGCTTTATCCATTTTTAAAGCTTTCAGAAACAAATTAGGTCACAAGAACTCAGAGCGTGATACACGAATAAGAACGTAAACAAATGACGTCACACCATGGGGCAGCCATCTTTATGACGTAAAGCGCGTTTTGGCGAACTTTCAAATTTTGTAAAGTTTATATTTTTTTGGAAAAATAGGCATGCAAGGTAAAAGGAGACCTGATAAAGCGTCAATTCCCACCAATAGCAAAATTTATGCTTGTACCCTATTATTTTAAAATTATTAGTTTCCAATCTGTTGGAATATTATCAACTTCACTACTGCACTACTATTGGTGGTTGCTCGAAATAGAAGATATTAATAATGAGAGATAATTGATCATTTCCATTACTTTAGCAGTCCAGTCCCTAACGCTGACAATGGAGTGTGCAGCAAAAAACTAACCTCATGTGTCCTCTTTATTATTTATTTAAAAATTCTTTATCCATTTGAATAGCTCGCCATTGCGTTTGTGATGTCATCTATGTGCTATGAAGTTATCGACAAGCCATTAACTACAAACATGTAAAGAAAAGACATACGAATGAAAACCATTAATCTACAGCTGTCAAATCTCACTTGTATGGACAAAGATGGAGAAAGTTATTGTATGAATATTGGATAAAGATGAGAAATACAAAGTATCACTGGGAATTCGCATTCAAAATCGAGAGAGATGAGTAGATATTAGGTTCCGCTGTGAGGTAACAAGAATGTGTAGACTTGAAGCCCACTTGAAGTTGCAGTCGTATGCGCAAACTTGTTATCAAAGCGATCGCTTTATTGTGAAACTGACATAAAGGTTCCTTAAGGAATCCATAGGATTTTTCATTCGATTTTACATTTGATAAAATATTTGATTCTACATCAGAGTCGAACTTGGACCTTTCTAAATATTATCGTTTACATTTTTCTGATTTCCGATTCGACTTAGAAAACGTCCAACTGTCATCCATGTCAATAGAAATAGAAAATGTTAGGTTATGATTTTGTTTTCACAAATTTTCAGTTGTTTGCTTTAGGTCAGATTCAGGTGTGGACATAATTAAAATGCCTTTGAGAAACACAGAAACTGCTGCACTTGCAGCTTTAAATCTTTTGTTATTATTACAACTGCAAAATAACAAAAATAAAAAAGTTTTGGTGTAGAAAATGATTAAAACGTCGAAGGGAACGTAGTATTTCGAATTTAATTTTAGTGAACTTTTGTTGGTAGTTCCTATGAGCTTCAAAAACTTTACACGAATGAGCTCAAAAACTTTTGAAGAAATATTGTCATAAGTAAAATAGCAAAATTCAAAAGAAAGACACTATTCTGAGGGAATGTATCGAGGCAAAAACAGGGTAGAGTAATTCTGCCCGTATCCTATAAGAGAATGTAGTCAATAGCAAATAATGCACAATGCGCATGATTAATCATAAAAATCAGATGAAAAATCGAACTGAAATAGACACGGTCTCATTCGATTTGTTAAAATGAAATATAAAATCAAATGAAAAATCCCATGGTCTAAAGGCACCTTAAGACTTCAAATCAGTAGGGATTTTCGTTTGTTCCGCCAATGACATGAAGCGGTTCGAAATAGATAAACAAGATCGAGTTTGATTTCTGCGCAAGACAGTTGGCAAGCAGTGGCTTCTTCTTATGTGAAACAGAGTCTAACAATTTGGCGGTTGGTTACAAAAGCGTAACCAAAATGACAGCAGCAAAATTTGGTAAGTCTTTTAAAACTATACCTAGAAATGTGTTTCAATTGTTGTATTCAAATAATATGGTATACAAAACAATATTTATATCGTTCAATGGCAATCAAAATTTTGTCAACAATACGACCAAGAATATAAACAAACACAATAAAATTATCAACAAAAATGCTTTCAGGCGAACTCATTATTATTATTCAAAAGATTACACTGAAAACTAACAAAACATAAATCAAAACAAACCTGGAAATGACAGATGAAACATTTTTAAAGAATGCGATCTCATTGTTTCCACTAAAAATATAATGAAACTATAATTTATAGTTCAAAACAGACCAACTTCTTATTGCAATAGTGTAATTGAAATTCAATAATGTGGTCGCATGACTATAATATAGGAAACTAAAGTAAGTAATCAACTTTTTCCACTACTAGCTATGAAGTTGACAATTATTGCTTCTTCTAGTCAACTGAGAGGTTGAATTTCTTAATATTAACCTAGGTCAATAATGGACAAATTCAAATAAGTATTTTGAGAATTCAGGGATAGTAGTTCAACAAAAGCTTGTGCAACATAATTTTGTATACCCAGGAGATTGTCTTTAACATATTTGCTGCTTGAAATTACCTTTCGAGATAAAAGTGTTTGAATAAAATGCCATTATTAACTTAAAATTCGCGCTTAATCAAAAATGACTGATGACATAACGAGTACGTTCATAAAATATCGAACACTGACAGTGTACTTGTCAGTCAGACGACGGGGTAAACACTTCTCGTGGTGCGTTTGTGAATTATTTCAAATGATTTTCTTAAATTTGGCTGGTAGTGGAAAAAATTCTATATACACCATGGTGTTTAAGACATTTATAAACCTCTGACCTAATTTTGGTGCTTGGTCAATAATAATAGTTTTCACCACCTTGCTGTATAATGTATATACAGTGCTTTTCAGATAAAAGTATCCACCTTTAATAACTTTTGTAATACTGGTATTTAGAAAAAATCCAAAAACACGTCAATTCATTATGGAAGGGGCAAGCATTATGGCTTATTTAAACTTACTGGAAAAGCCACCCCCTCACCCCTAGTAGCATCCCCTTTATTTTTTTAAATTACTTTTCATATTTTTTATGTAAAATTTGGATACTCCTCTTTGAGCTGATTTCAAAAATGTATAATACTTGTAGGTTAAAGTGGTTAGTTTATGAGATAAACAATTTTTCTTTTAAGAGCACAAATTTTACTTATT